>JAAAKQ030498137.1:3498-20701 GCA_010016005.3 Zanna intricata | reverse complement strand
TGGCATTTTTCACACATGCTACAATTCGTTCATCTCATCCTCTGAAGATATAACCTAACGGTGGTTCCGGAGGTAAACAAAAAAAAAAAAAAAAAAAAAAAAAAAAAAAATGTATCACTACAACAATAGACAAAGAATAATAATATTAGAAGTATAGGATTTTTTTTTTAGACATTTAATTTATAATTACTTTTATTGAGCTTGCCATGCATGGAGCTACATTAATACAATAACCTTAAAATGAGTAAATTCATAATTTATAATGAATGCATTTTATTAAAATAATGAATTTCTTTCCTTAAAAAAGACTATACTAGCTGCTATCATTAAGGAGGTGCTATGTTTCATATGTGTAGCCACACAATTATATTATATTTTGATAGTATGCCAGTAACTTTAAAGTTTTGTTTTTGTTTAACTCCATTCCCTAGTGACTACACCAAGTAAAAAGTGATTCAATATTTTACTTACATAATGTAATCTTGTAAACTTGAACCAGTTTTAAATACTTTTGATTGATGAGGAAATGGGATTCCTCAATAGAGTAAAAACATTTTTAAAATTCTTTAACCATTTTATAAGCATCTTTTCATCATCACCATTATTGTCATATGGTAAATTAATGAACTTTAGTCCTACACAAGATGGCTTAGAATCAGATAATGTTTATGGACTACAGAGACTGAGGGCTAAGTCTACAGGATATGCATAGATAAACCAAATACTGTAAACAAAAAAAGAATGGATGAGGGAAATGATGCATGTGCATTTGTATTTGTGTAGGTGGCACTCTTTGAGTGTCAAGGTAGTACAGTAGCTTTTGGTTTGATTTTAAAAAGAACTATTAGAATGAAGAACATGTTAAAAAAAGAAGTTTAAGAAAGTAAAATAAGTCTTAAATATGTTATGTTCATATTCATAGGTCTCAACACATAATTAAAAAACGTCCATCATAAATTCAGATTATTACAGAGTTAAGAAACTATTTTACATGGTAAAAACTGAAATCTTATGAATAGAAACACTCAAAGTAGTGTTTTAAGACATAAAAGGAGTAGTTAGGTTTCAAATCTGTTATTCACAGGTTCAAATATTTAGCAAGAAAAGTCAGAAATACATTTAAAATACTAGAGATCAAGATAAGCCCAACGAAAAGTGTCATTTATTTCCTAGTTATTTTGATGTTACACAGGAATTGTACCTTAACTTCCAAAAACAAAATTCAGTTATATATATATCAGTCTGAATAATTTTTCTTTGAAGCAGTCTTAATGTTTGTTTCTACTTTCTATCCTTAAAAACAAATTTTATTCATTTATGCAATTATTTTCTAAAATTTATAAAATAAATTTTATGCCACTGAAAAAGTAAATTTAGAGAAATTGAATTAAAAAATTAAAAAAGTTTTTGATTAAATTATACATTCAGAATACTGCCTTAGTTGATTTGTTATGTAAAATCTTTTTCAAAGTTTTGTGCTGATTTCAGTGACATAATGTAAATTTTTATAGCTTTTAGTTTGTATGATATGAAAGAAAAATATTGAACTGTTACTAAAAAATGACACTCCTTTAGATAAAACTTACATCTAATAAATGATTTAATGGCTTAAAATGTATTATTAACACATTTCATTATTTAATCTTTGCTATTCATTTTACTTTATTTTCTATTTCTTTTCCTTAGAGGAGATTTATTCTGAATAGGTGACAGGAAGGCTTACTTGCAGATATATTTAGAGCAGAAGATTTATCAACAATTTTTTTTTTTGTAAAAATCTTTAAAAGCTAATTCCATTACTTGTGACACTGGACAAAGAATATTTTTATATTTAAATCTGAACAACATGGTGTTGTGTACAAGATTTTTATAAAAATTATTATAACTCCCCAACTGTATTGAAGTCCACAAAATAGATTTATAACTATTTAAAATAATAAACATTGTTAAATTATTATGTCAATGGTATTTTGCTAATATTATTTCATTTGTATGTTAATAGTATTTAAATAATTCAGTCTTTATTATGAGTGTTCAGATTTCGAACTTTCTAGAGAGTACAAGATTCTAGTAGAAACAGTATAGTTGTATTTTTGTTTGAATTATTAATTTACTTAAGAATGAATTTTTATTTGGCAACTGAATTTATGAAGTTTAGTTTTGTAATTAAAGTAATTATTTATATTGTTTAGAGTTAATTATATTTTTAAATAATGAAAATATTTGTAATAGAAGCAAATAGAATCTTCTACTTATTTCTAGAAAGACAAGTAACTGTACATAAAGAGAGGCGAGTGACTCGTGCATTGGTTCAGTATTGGTTCATTAGTGTGATAGTTGTTAGTGGTAACATTGCGTGAAGTACAAATTGTTCCATGTAGATTTTGTTAAGCGTTGTAAGTGTGTGTCTGTTTGTTGTTTTGTTAAATAAATTACTGTGAAGAAGTTTGATATCGTGTTGGTTATTTGCGAGTCATCTTCTCACTTTAATTGGCGACCGTGAAAATATTGTTAAAATTATCGTGGGGAAGTCGATATCGTGCCTTTATACGAATCATTCGCCCACGTCAATGGGTCTGTTATGATGTACCAAGATCTGGTCGCCCAAAAACAGTCGCAACAAAGGAAAATGAATTGTGCATATTACACAATGAATTGCAGCATAAAATGAATTGTAGCAGTGAACATATGCACATATTTGCATATGTTTAGCAGTGACGCATAAGTACTTTGGGAAAAGAATTAACAAGCTGGATCCAAGAAATCAAAAAATATCTAGAAAGAAACAATTTAACAGAGGAGGAAATAATAGAAAAAAAATGTGTATCGTAGGAAAGTGTGAAAAATAGGATTCCAAGGTAGACAACACAAAAATCAACACGACTATTAGACTCTGAGCTAGAGTTATCACAGACAGAGATCCGTATAAAAAATGTTACACAAATATAAATTTAAAGTTTACACTCCACATTTGAGTATAGACTTTTAGGCTACTTGAAGATGACCCAGATCGACATCTTAATTTTTGTGAATTGATGCTTAACAAACAGAAACAAGATCTGGAATTATTCATTAAAATTCTATGGTCTGATGAGGCCAATTTTAAATTAAGTAGACAAGTTAATATACATAACTGCACTTACTGGCATATTGAAGACCAACATCTTTTGTTGGAGCAACAATTCAATCACCCAGGGGTGAGAGTTTGGAGGGCAATATCATCTTTTGGCATACTAGGGATGTACTTTTTTGAAAGAACAGTGACAGGAGATAAATACTTGGACATGTTTAAAAATTATTGGTACCATAACGTGTGTTGAAAACATTTAAGAAATTTACTTCCAATATGATGGCACGCTAACCACATTAAACCACTGCAGTTCATGTTTATTTGAATGAAACATTTGGCAGAAGAGTGATTGATTGACGGACAGATATTGACATACAACTAAATATTTAGGAGAGAAAATCCAAGAAAATGGATTAGAGAAATCTGCCATATGATACGGATTCATAGAATACAAAGAGTGTAAGAATATAACAAAAATTAAAAAATAACGCATTATAACATCGTAATTAAAATAAATGTTTATATGTTTGTGAGTGTTGAACACTTAATTACAAATTGGAAATGTTAGAAGAATATGAGGGAAATATTGAATCCACTAAAATCTGATGAAGGCTAGAAAATGAGAAGTAGTTATGAAGTATATGAAAACAGACAAAATTTCAGAAATAATGAAAAAAGAAGATTGATTTTCTGTAGGCATTTATATATAACGAACGATAACAGATTAACAAAACAGATCTTCAAGTACTTTGGGAAAAGGAATTAACAACAAGGTGGATTCAAGAAATAAAAAAAAAAATCTAGAAAGAAACAATTTAACAGAGGAAGAAATAACAGAAAAAGATGTATAAAGAGTGAAAAATAGGATTCCAAGGTAGAAAGGATAAGAGAACTTGGAACAAAGTGGTCTGAGAAAAGGAAAAAACCACATTGCAAAAAGATAAAAGAGTTTTGGAAGATAGGAAAACAACAAAGGAGAAGGAAATGAAATTGTCATGTGTTCTGTAGGCAACCGTAACAAATAACGTATGTTTAACCTAGTTAATTTCTTTTCTTAATCAATTATTTTAACTTTTTCAGGTAGTTTTAATAAATTTGAAAATTGAAATTTTATTTTTATACAGGAATTTTAATTTTTCTACTGTTTATTTATTGATTTGTTTTTTTGTTTTAGGTTATCAGTGGAAGTAAAGCAACCGATCAGTATTATGTTAAAGAAGCTGGACCACTTGCTAACAATGTTTATTTAAGTAAGCTTTTCATCAGAAAAGCTGAAACTCATCATGCTGGACATTATGCTTGCGTTGCTATGAATTCAGTTGACATAAGTTATCGTGAAATGTATCTAACTGTTTTGCCATTCAACATAGTTCAAGGTGATAACATAATTAGAATTTTCTTACATTACAGAAGCCTCTTATTCTGATATCATGCAAATGAAAATCTAAGCATTCATTTTCAAATTTGTTGTGTTTTTTTTATAAATATGTAATATCTTTTCTGTTTATTGAAGGTAGTATTAATTTATACATAATTTTCATGAATAACAAGTATAAAAACATACCACACCAATTTTTTTAAATAAATAATTTCTCAATATAATACAAAAATAAATTTTATTTTAGAGCCATGTATTATACTAATATTAGTATTATTTCTTTTTAAAGTTGTTTACAGCTCTTGAGGCCCTCTGCTGCATTCAAAATACCTCACTAATTTATCAATCCACTCATCTTTGTGAATCTAGTTTTTTTTTAATCTTCTTAAATACCTATCTATACCATTCTTCTGATAGATCTTACTACTTTCTTTTCTTTAAGAAAAGAGGCTTGGTCAGTGAAAAAGGCACACTTTTTCACCTTCTATCATCGCAATTTTTTACAGTTGCTTCTAATTAAACTAATTAATCTTAACACCTCTATTTTTTACTTCACTGCTTTTCCCAACTTCATTAGTCTTCTTTATCCTCATTCACTATCACTATCATTCTACACACTAAAATCACCAGAGTATGTCATACAGTGATCTACTTTTTCTGGAGAAAGGTTTTCCCTATGTTTCCCTTTGCCTCAAGTCTGGTTTTCATAAGTTTTCTTGAACATCTGAAATCTTAGTTTTCATTTCAATGGTTTCAAGCTTTTTACTAGTCCCACAGACATTGGCTGAGGGTGATCTGTAGATGTGGAAATGTCAAATCAACAAAAGTAATACAGCATCTTCTTTCTCTTAAAGTTCTATTGGTTTAGTAGTTCTTAAAAACACAACTTTTATGCTTTCCACAGTAAAAACTGAGCCTTCATCATCAGTGAGCCTCAGGTAAACTTTTAGAGATTTAGTTTTCTCCCTCTATAAGGAACTAGTCTTCATGCATAAAAGCGGGCCCAGAACCAACGCGTATAACTGATTCTAGGCATGTCCCAAATACTAACATACTCTACTTGGGTTGTCCCAATTCACCATCCACACATTTAACTATCAGGAATATCTATGTCTGTGGTCTCCAATAACCCCACCCAAAGTACACTACATTCAGTTCTTCCAGATTGGCTAGCCAGGAAACAATGCAAGACTTTAGCAAAACAGCTCATATCCTTGGCCATAACCTGATCCTTTTATCAAGAGGAAACTAGAACTCCCAGCTTGCAACTTGTTCCCTCCTACCTCTAATGTTGTTTGAAACAAAGATTAAAAAATCATTACAAAAACATATTTTTTTTTGTAAAAATCCCAGATGTTATTAACAGAAAGAAAAGAATCGTATCTATGTTTATTAAATTTTTCTTTATTACTATTGAGCGTTTTTTGAGATGATGATTAATCATAAATGAATGTCACAAATGATTCATGTTTTGATAGGAATGTTTTGAAGTCATATAAAACACAGAATTTTTCCTAGTTTCTACAAACCATGTGAGTGGTTTGTACTATTGTAATACATTAGTTTTTATTAACGTATCCAATGTTATTTTAGCAATTAAATGAATAATAAATACTACTTCACACAACAAAACCTTAACATGACTTATTTTGTATTTCATGTGACTCATCTCAATGTACTCAAAATTTACAAAATGTATCTCATGTTCCAAAATGTATCCTGAAATCAGAGAATTAGGTATGAAGAGGTGAATATTCTTGATAAACATAAAAGTCAAATGAAATCCATACACTTATAATATAATCTAATTACTTATAATGTACTTATATTGCTTGCCCTGAATAGGTAGTAGGTACAAAGAAGAACTGAATTCTGCATAAACAAATATTATCTGCTTAAGTTATTCTCAGAAATATTTAACTGATAGAAATAAATATAAAGCACACATAAAATACTGTCTAATACACTAGAATAGAATTGGAAGTAGTGTTGAAAAGGTACAATCCTTTCACTACTACTGTAGAACTACAACACAGTTTTTTTGTCAGCTAACCTACTGTAGTATTATCTGTCTAAAGATACAGTCTATAATTAATAGTACAAAGAGATTATGGTTGTCTAGCCAGTTCAATATTCCCTTATTTTTACAAAAAGAAATTGTTGCAGATGATTCAAGAAAACCTCCAGAGTTGATAGGTGGTAAACCAGGAAATGTTAGTACTATTGTGCAACAAACTGCTGTGTTAGAATGTCAAGTACATAGCTTTCTACCTCCAGTTGTTCGGTGGGTAAGAAGAGTTGATCATATTTCTTTCCGAACAACAAATTTCATGTCGCCTATTAAATATATAAACAATTCATATCAGGTGAGTTAGGAATTAACTTTTCAGAAACTTCTTTACAATGATTCTGTTAGTATGTTAATTGATTATTTATTTGTTTACATACCAGAATTTACAGGCCAAATGAATACTTAACTAATGCAATAATTTTCATTTTCTTAATCCTAGAAAGCATCCTTTTATTTGCTGCATTCATTCATGCTACATAATTATACTAACAATCAAGTACTTCCTTAGTCTGCCTCTTCTGCTCATTTCCATATGCTGGTTTCTTCTCTTTTTTCTGCTTTTGTCACATATCCTTTTACTTGCTATTGTAATAATCTCTTCATTAAATTTCATATATGTTTTTTAGCAAAACTGTTTTCAGATTTTAATCCCCTTTTTATTATCATACCTATGTGCTTGCATCTCTAAGATTTATCCAAAAATTTGTTGTGATACAATTATGCAACCAGGATTTTTATTTGGAAAGGAGATTAAAGACCAGTCTGAGTTCTAAATACTCCCTAGTAAAATCTCCACTTTTTTTCTCTCACTCCACTCCCTTTTTACCATTCAGATAAACCTGAAATTTAATACAATTTTTAATCATGTAATGGTAAATTTAATTTCAAATTAGATTACATAATGATACACCAAACTAAATTCTACAATTAAAACATTTTTTAATTGTTTCAAAGGATTTTCAGATTTATCAATAGAGAAAAATTATAGCCTTGCACACTTCATTCAGCAGACCATAATCATTCATTTTAAATTAAGTTAAAACTAATGAGGATATTTCAATTACTTGAAAAGTTGTTATAGAGTATGTTTAGAATTATGTGGTTCATTCTGTTCTTTTAGCGCAGTGTTAGGTTAGTTGCTCTGTTGATTCAGTGGGCATTGCTTGGAATAAACCAAGTCGTCAGTTGTTGAGTTCTGATTGAATATGCTTTTTTTCGTTTTGTGTTGTTTCATTCATCAGAATCAATAGTTGCGATATACTGTAGTAATATTTATGTGATAGTTACGATCAATAGTAATGGTTTTTTCAGTAGAAGAGCACATTTTTCTTGTTGAAAACATCTTTGATGAAAATAACAAGTATGCTGATATTGTGAAGCACAAGTTTTTAAACACTACTGTTCCTCACTACAAGCACAGTTTGAACTCTTATCAAAAAATTTTTGGCAACAGGCTCAGTGACTAATTTCAGGCAATAGTGAGAGACTATGTAAACTAAACAAACAGAAACTGCTTGATATTGCAAAAGCGACGGTCGAAAATCCATCAAACTCAGTGTGTAAATTAGTACAGCAGCACGATATCAGACTTGCTGCTGCACATAACATTTTAAGAAAAGAACAGAAACTTTTCCCCTACAAAGTGTTACGGGGTCAAGAACTGAAACCTACATATCATATCAAAAGACCAAATTATTGTCAATGTTTTATTGACCAAAATTCCATAAGGTGTCCTCAACATTATGATTTTTACAGAAGAAGTGTGGTTCTAGCTAGGAGGGTATATTAATTCACAGAATTCATGACTGTGATCCAATCTTTGTCTATTCTTTAAAATTAGATTTCTTGAACATTTTAGAAATTAAAAAGTAATAAATTAGGCCCATCTAATTATCTAATATGGCAGACCTTAAATAAACAGTAAACAATTTATTTTTGATATTAACACAAATTTAGAAATATTAGAAATTAATAAAGATTACATATATTTAAATATACTACAAAAATGTTACGTATATAAATACAAAATAAAATTTCAATCTGATAAACATCAGACAGTGTTAATGAGTCATTCTTATAAAAACTGCAACAGAAGTAGCACTTGTGTCAAGTAATTCACAATTTTCATTATTTTAGTATTTTTAGTTTTCTGTCTAGTGCTACATTTATAGAAGGGAAAGAATTGTAATCGGTCCAATTTAGGTATATATGGTTTTCACCAGATCTTTACATTTTGATACCTAAGGAATCCAAAAAAACCAGATGGAAATTTTCTGGATGTTCATATGTACCTGTGTGTGTGTTTGGTGTCACACTTTAAATCACCTTATATCTCCAGAACTACTGAAGTGATTTTGACCAAAGTTGGTTAGATTATTATCACTGTGTATAGAATATTGATGCCATTAAATTTTCAACTTAAAAAGTTAAGGAAGTGATGCTTTGGAGCAAATTCACCCTCACTATCTTGAGTTTTGCCTAATTAAGGTCTTATTTCTTTTAGGCACATTTATTAAAAATTAAAAAATAATATCTGCAAAAAAACTTTTGCAAAATAGCACCTCCAAACCCAAAAAACCTCTAAACTTGTGTATTGTACTATGAGTACTATGAGTACTATTGACATGCTAAATTTAAACTGTGTTTGTATGCCACGTGATGGGATAATCATACAACTGTGCTGTCAGCTTTTTATATTTTTATTATACAATGATGGAATTATTTCATCATGATTGAGAATACAAGAATCTCACAAAAATACTTTCATGAAAAATTAAGGAAGATATGTTTTATCTCAATATTTCGTACTTGGTGATTTATATAACTGAACATTAAATGGAAGATTAAAAACAAATTATGTAATAAAGAATGTTACCATCTAAATCTAATAAATATTCTTATAAAGAATAAAGATTCTCTATTAAATGAAATAAAAAATTTTAATTATGAAATTTATTGATTGTTTACAATTATTTCTCCATTAATAGCTTTTTAATAAAATACATATTCCAATATTAATTGTTCAAATGACATTTATCAAAATTTACAATATTAAAATTTATTATTTGACACATCTAAAACTTTAAAAAATGTATATTAAATTTATGTGTACAATCAGCAAAATTAGACTTATCTGAATTATTTTTAGATAAGATTATAATTCTAGTTATATGATTTTTAGTGCTTCAAAAAGTTTTGTTTTTTGTCTGCACAAGAAAGTTAATAACTGAATCTTGTAGTATTTTTGATGCTAATTTCAAATATTTAAGTGGTTTCTTTCTATGACACAGCCTTTTGTAATTACCATTTTTTGTTGTAATGAAAAAAAATACTGTGATTATAGTACATATAATTTCTACATGCCTAAAATCTGCTTCTTTTGGATTTTCTGTTGTAGTTTGCAATAGATACATCAGTCTTGAGATTCCAGCAGTAATCAACTAGAATTCTTGGATTCAATTTTTCCTGGTAGATAATTCTTTGTAAAAGTGTTCTCTGTGTTTGTTATGTGCAGCTCCAAAATTGGTAGTGAGAATATCCAAATGAGAATATAAGAAATGGATCTTTCATAACATATATATCCAACTGTTTTATAAAGCACATTTAAGAACCTCAGTTATAAGTTCTTTATAGTTACCTGTCTTATGATTTCCTTATGTAAGTGGTCCTTTCTATCAGGGATAGTTTTTTGTAATTAACTTCTTTTTTTTTTGTAAGAATTTTGTGTAATCCAACAATATTATGTTTCATATTTTCATAAGAATCCTTCATGTGAGCTGCACGAACTAAAGGGATTGATGGGATATTATTTCTAACATGAAGAAGTGCTGCTTTTAAACCTCAAAACATAGTTTGTTTATTCTTTGGAATACAATAAGATGCTTTGGAATACAATAAGATGTCATCATCAGGACAGTGCATACATTAATAAACTTTTATAAAGTGTATGAAATCTTTTAAAGATTTCATAACATTATAGTAAACTAAATTCTAGTAATGGAAGAAGAAACATTCTAATTCACACTGCCTATCATGGAAAGCACTTATTTTAATACTGCATTGTAAAAGATTCCATCCTTTCAGTCATGATGGGAGAATTTCTGCTAGATTCTTGAATAAATTTAGATCTCAAACAAAATCATTTATTTTTGACTGATTAATTAAGTAAGTGTATTTCAGTATTTGCATTTTCTAAAAAGTCTGGGTCTCTCCTTTGTTCATCATCTGATAGATCTTCACAACCTTCAACATCCTTCTCCTCACTTCTTAGCTAGATTGCTGAGATGTATTGGTATAGACAACATTGTATTTTTTTAATTTTTTTATCTGTTTTACAGGTGATTTATTTTTAGTATTATGTTAAGTATTGAATTTTACTTGGACTAACTATACATTGCTCCATCCTACAAAAGATGCTGAACTTTTATATACTTTAATTAGGGGTTTGGCATGGACCAATCTTCACATGATTATCAAATATCAAATTTACTTATGGTCCACTATTGAGAGACTGACTGTAAATCGTAGATTTTTTCTTAAGCTTTTATTATAAATCGTTTAATAATTTTTTTTTAAATCATGAAATTTGGAAAAAAGTTTCCTTAGAAATTAAATTTTTCCATTATCTTCAACTAATTCCCATGTTTTTGGTAGTTCTGGAATTAAGAACTGTAGATTATGAATCAATGATCTTATAACGGAGGGAATATCAGAATATTTAACATTTCTACTCTTACATGTTATCCCTAATATTTTCATTATACAAAAATAGCAGTTTGTGAAATGATCCTTCTGTTCTCTCCAAACCATTAGAATTATAAATGACATATGATGAGATCCATTCAACCAACCAGTCAATATTGTTACACATAAAATGCAGCAAATATGAGCAGCCCAGGACCTGTCCTGATCACCTGCTTTACATCCAAAATATAATTCATACAATTTTTTAATTAATGGACTAATATTTCTCCTCTGAGACTTTAATACCATCATACCACAAATATAGCAGAAACTCTCTGGATGATTAATGCAATTGCAGAGCAGTTTTATTAAAAAGTTCACTACAATAGAGTCCCAAACACATATTACAAAACTCTAAATGCTTAGTACACACCTTAATGTAGTATAATCACTGACTTTACAGGGAAAAATAATGTCACAAGTTGGTAGGAAAAGTAGCTGCAACACTAAATGTTATACACTTAACTGAGAGAATTCGCACTTAACTGATTCACTTGAGATTTTTTTTAGCTAACTTGATACATTGTTTATTGTTAACACTATTATATCTGACACTAAAACAAAATTCATGTATGATGTCTGATGTGTGACTTGAGTACATAATTACTTTTTTTTTAAATATGACACAGATGTATATCATTTATAATTATTATGAATAATACTATTTAATTATTATATAATAACAATAATACTTATTTCCATAGCTATTTATCAGTTCAAATAAGTTATAGCTTATTATCAACTTAACTGCTCAATAGATAAAATTAATAATACACTTTTATTGTACTTGCATTGTTCATGCCCTTGTACTTGTTGGAAATTAGGAAGGTCAATTACAAAAAATTTGAGTCTGATAGGAAATTCTGATTTCATATTCAGAATAGCCGCCAAAATACATAAGATTCAACAAATACTGATCCGTAACAAAATCCATTTTTGACCAGTGTTTTACAATGCTATATGCAGTTTTTACATTTCAGATCTTGCAAATTCTATTACAAGATCTTTCCACAAGATTTAAGTAAATCTGAGTATTTTGTATTATAAAAAATAAAAGGTTTATTTCAATTTATTTTATTGTGAATCTTAATGTTATCTGCATAAGAAGAAATTTAATCTTCTAAAGCAATTTTTTTTTTTTTTACTATTTCTTGACAGGAATATTTTTAGATATTCGATTTTTCTATGTAAGGTACTGTTGAAGGCTGTCAGTTTTTATGACCATTGTTATATAACTATCTTTAAATGTTCAGCTGTATATGCTTTGTAAATTTTCCTGAATATATTTATTAATTTTTTTTTTTTTTTTTTATAATTTTTCTAAATGATATATCAAAAGTATTAAAAATTTATTGGCCTCAAATTCATCACTGAATTATTATTCGTCCTTCAACTATAATATTTTCCTTATATATTAAAAATACATTATCCACTTTATATGCCATAAAATAATTTTTATGATTTCTATTATAAAATTTTGTGAATTTTTTTTTTTTTTTAACCTCCGGAACCACCGCTAAGGTATATCTTCAGAGGGATGAGATGAATGAATTGTAGCGTGTGTGAAAAATGCCATGCCTGACTGGTTCGAATCCCGGTCAGGCATGGCATTTGTGAATTATTTTTGAGGTAATGTAAATACACACTTGATAAAAATCTGTTATGGAGTATTCTAGTCAAGTCGTTTTCTTAAAAGAAATATTTAATACCAAAAAGAAAATATTTTTTTAGATGGCATCAACTGATTAAATCTTCATGATGTATCCATTCTGTTCCATACTGATTTTTGAATATCTTTTGTTATATTTAAATTTTTATTTATATTAATGCTGGAATGCCAGATGGTTTGTAATAGTGAAAGGTAATACCATGTTTATTTTTTCTTTGAGTAAGTGGTTTTTGAGCTATCTATTATTTTATACATTTCACTTTTCAGAGAGCTTATTCCATTTTATACATATTAACAGATAAAAAATTATGAAATTATATTTTTTAATTACTGCCTAAAAATAATTATTTCATATTTTTATTAAATAGCTACTTAATTGGAATGAATCCGAAGGAAGCTATTACAGATACTACATAGATGACGTTGGACCTTTACAAAATTCCATTTATATAAGCAAATTGGTTTTTCCTGTTACAACCTTGTTTGACACTGGTTTTTATGCTTGCGTAGTGATGAATGATCTGGGAATTGTACACCGTGAAGTCTTTCTTAATGTCCTACCAGTCTCTCTTACAAAAGGTAAATATAACAAGCATGATTTTAAGTAAAAAATGTTAACCCAACAATTTTAATTAATAATAAATAATAAATAAAACTAACAATATTTTTTCTACTAATAACAAATAATATGTTCTGTACTGGGTAGAGGTATGTGTTCAGCAGCTATTGTACAGGGCAATGGTTTTACTTATTTATTGAACATCTCTTATGTTTTGGTAGGCTAGGCATATTGATGTGCAAGAGTATATATTAGTTACTGAAGAGAGTAATGGGAAACTACTTCACTCCTAACTTTCTTTGTAACCCTAGCATACGATGCTTATAACTTGAAATGGCTATGCCAGTTCAGGAGTGATTTGTATCATATTAGGTCACCTAAAACTTTATTTAATAAACTAAATCTGCAATATTGTCTAAATGATGCTTGCTTAAGTAATGTTTTGATAATAAACTGGTTATATATCTTCTGTTGGATCTGTTGGATTTTATAGTTCAGTTAAATATTTTCACATGTCCCAAAATTATGGGGATAGTTAGGGTTTTTCTTAAATGAACCTGAGCTCTCTTTGATGGCTATTTAGTATCTGGAAGGAAGCAATTTCTTGTAGCAAATATTTTTTAAACTCACTTGAAAATGTTGATTAGTAATAATTGGCATCAGCCTGTCTAAAAATATCCTAATGAATTCAGAATTTTTGAATGAATTTATGAATTTTTTTTCTATATGAATTTCTTGCAAGGAATTATGAGTGAAATGAATAACTGCTGAGAGGAAGCCTTATTTATCTGTAGTATGATAGTTTTATTCAGATTACTGACAGATTTATGTAAAATCTACCAACACTTCTGTTAGTTGTTGACTTAATAAGCCAGTATCACAGGAATGAGATAAAACCAAGATCTACCATACCCACACCATGAATGGAGAAGAATTTTTAGACAGCAATTTATGAGGGTCAAGGAATATCATGTACACAACAGAAGAATTATTCTGAAGGCATCAGAATAATGCTGATGACTGTGAAAAGTGATAGCGTCTCAGCCTTTCAAGCAGAGATACCAATTTAAATCCTGAATAGGCAAGGAATTTTTCATAATCTACAAATTTCCATTTAATATTCTCATCTACAAGCTTCAAGTTTACATAGTGAATTAATCATTAAAAAAAAACTGCTAACATATAGAATACATGATATATTGAATACTAATATGCAACATATGAGCTGCTGTATTTATATCACTTTCATTGTGTCAAGCATACTACTAATAATTTTAAACTGTAATTTTTCTTTGAGATAACAGCTTGAAATATTGTAGTCTTCAGTTAAATTAAATGGTCATAAGTTGAAACAAATTATCAAATGTAGTATCTCATATTGAAATGATTTGCCTGAAACTTAAACATTTAAAATAAATAGTAAGAAGGCAATAATAATAATCAGTTCCACTTTTTATATAAGTATTAAAGGAGATGAAATCTACAGATAAATTATCTGTGCTGACCAAATTATTTTTTTTACCTTTTGATAATGGAAATTGTTTCTGTGGAATAATTTATACCATAACTCAATTGTTTGAATTAATAGTTTATAATTTTTTTTAAATAAATAAGCTTTTGCCATGTATTACACAATTTCATTAAAACAAAAGTTTCTTTTGGTATTAATGTTTTAATAATTTGCATCAACACCATTTTGAAGTTTGCTAATGCAAGAAAAACTGTTTATTTTTTATGGAATGTTAGTACTCGTATGAAAAAAAATTTTAAATAAGTATGAAATATAAATTTTTGTTTAAAATAAAAGAAAAACAAACTAAATAACAAGCTATTTTATATTAACTATTATATATTTTATTTTATGTAAATATTAATGTTTCTTCTGATTCAAGAAATAGACTGTTAAAATATTTCATGCTCTATTTTGTAAATACTTGGATAAAGGGTTGGTTATTAATCAACCCAGGGTTGGTATATGAATCAATAATTTTTCAATACTGGATCTAATTAAGGTAGATTTAGTACAGTTTATATATCTGTTTTAAAAAGAAAATAATCTGTCAAAGTTATGCTAGTCTTGTTTTTTATGATTACCTATCAAGGTTAAATGCACTTATGCAATCTGGATCCTGGTCCAATTCACATTACTATACATGTAAAGATGTTCTTGTTAATATAACCACTAGAAAAAGTAATAATACAATGTGTTAAGAAATGCTTCATATTACTGATGAAGAAAATTACTTCATATTAATGATTCATATTACTGGCATTTCTTTTAGAAATGCCATCCTGGTCAGGCATGCCATTTTTTCACGCACGCTACAATTCATTCATCTCATCCTCTGATGATATATTCCAACTGTGATTCCAAAGGTTAAACAAAAAAAAATGTCTAAAAGAGCTTAACATAATGAAATGTAAAGTTTATATAATAAAATGGTAAAATGCTCTTAATATTCTTCAAAATTCTAGATTTTGTAAGTATCCCCTTCAAAAATTGAGAAGTGAATATTATAAATAATGATTATTATTAAATATGGAGAGCTTAGAATTAATAGAAGGTAATGAATTTAAATAAAAATTCAATATACGGTAGTCCCTAGAAATTTTTTATTAACCTGGGTACAGTTATGTTGCCATGAAAGATAACAATATATTAATTATTGAAATGAGGTTGATAATTTTTAATATTCCATATTTAATATAATTTTATATTTAGAAATTGTCATTTCTTTGGGTTAAATTTTTGTATAAGAATCTGATAAGGCTATCTACAGAGCACTTTCTAGGGAAGGAAACAAAATTTCAAATTTCAGTTGAGTTTAGAAACAATAATAATAAAATTCTGTTAAGCTGATTTACACACTATTAAATATTAAGTAAACAAATTTAACTGAGTAATGTAATATTCAGAGTCAAACACTGGGTTTCAGCTTTTACAATGGAAACTATTGAACACTGGTTATTATTATTAATAATGTTTGTTATTTGTTACTATTATTAAAAGCTGACAAACGAAATCCCATCATAATAATGCACTTCGGAATAAAGTTATAAAATATAAAAGAACATAATTGAGCCAAAATCAGATTTACCACCACAATTTCAAACCAAAAGTAAATAATTAACAAACAAAATATAATTAAAAACTCAAATTTTTCCTTGTACAAACACCTGCAACAGAACTCCATTTAAAAATACTTAAACCAGATACAACGATTAGATCTAGTGTGCTCTAAAATGCAGTTTTTGACAAAAAAACATTGATAGGCATATATATATATATATACTTTTGTTGACCCACAACAGCTGATGAATTTGTAAAACAAAACACCTATTGTAGGTTAATTACTAGTTAACCACACTTAAAGGTAACATGCTGTGTAAAGTACAGAAGAAAATTAAAAATGCACCTTGTGTCTGAAAATTCATTACATAACAGTAAGACTCAAATATCAACTGACAGTCTCAAAAAAGAAGGTACTTTCTTGTTTTCAAAACAAGAAAAAATTAACATCATATTGCGAAATAACAAAACATACAGTGACAAACCCAGCCACCCAGGACTGCACAAATTAAATTGCTCTAATTTTACTAAGAACTACATTAAGTAGTTCTTAGTAAAATCTTCTTAGTATTCCATTGAAGAAGATGCTGATAATTAGTTTCAAAAGATCTTTACAATTAAGAGTTCTATTATTACGTAAATG
>JAAAKQ030498126.1:0-14121 GCA_010016005.3 Zanna intricata | reverse complement strand
ATTGTTGTTATGAAATGAGTTTGATGTAAACGGGTGTTTTTTTGTTTTGATGGCTGAATGAAAAAATTTATTCAGAGCAGAGAATTGTTTAAGATGAAGACATGAATCAGTCTGCTCAATTTACAGTATAGTGAAATTTCCTTATTCGCGCTTTCAATATTTGTGATTTCGTTATTTGCGATGTCTTTTCTATATTTGAGGTTAAAATTTTCCATATTTGCATATATTATATTACGTAGTGACATTAAAGATAAAAAAAAAAAAAAACATTAGAAAATTTAATGTTGTAGGTAGAGTATGAATGTAAAGATGTGAAAACAGTTAAATGTCAAAATATTTGCCAAAGGCGTTAAACTATCCCATGATTTTATCCAATTTTTTATAAATGCTGATCCATCTTTGAATAGAAGCTTAATTTTTAAGCGTAAAATTAAAAATGCCATGCAAAAATACATAGAACTTCACATGGATTTAAAAACAAGAGCGACACAAGGAAAAATTATAAATTTTTGTAAATGCAATCCAAAATACTTTGGGTTAGTTTTGTAAATTTCTTTTAATTACATCATACCAAGGAAGCAGGTAGAGTATGAACGTGAAGAGGTAAAAAATACGATTCCTGGAAAACAGTTAAATGTCAAAACGTTTACCGAAGGCATTAAACTATCCCATGATCTTATCCAATTTTGTAAAAATGCTGTTCTTTATGCATCTTTAAAGATGCAAAATTAAAGATGCCATGCAAGCATACATAGAACTTTATACGAATTTTAAAACAAGAGCGAGACAAGCAAAAATTATAAATTTTTGTAAATGTAATCTGAAATACTTTAGATTAATTTTGTAAATTTCCTTAAAATTTTTTTAGTTAATTTTAGTTTTAGTATACGTAATACTGAAATGTTGTTTTCCTCACTTTTTAAGGCGTACAATAAGAACATGTAATACCGTTTACTAATACAGAACATACTGTACGTACCGTAGTTAGTTTTTAAATTAAACAGTTTGTATTATTAGTAAATATACCTGTATTTTGTTAAACATTTTTTGTGTAGTGTACCTATGTATTGCACTTAACCAGTGCTTATAGTTAATATTGCCTGTATTTGTACTTTGTTGTATATATTTCATCAATAAGATCACCCAAAAGTAAGTATGCATGATTTTTTTTTTCATTTTAAATAGAAACTAACAGTTCTTCCTTAAACGAGTAATAGTTCCGTTCTGTATTTGTAGTTTTCTGTATTCGCAACATTTTTATAGTCTCTAACCTTTGCGAATAAGGAGATTCTAATGTATATAACTTTCAAGTGACTTTGTTACGTTTAATGAATAAAATTATAATCAGCTTTAAATTTTTATAGAATGCTGATGGACATTCGATCACTATTTCTTTAAAGTGAAAAAGTTTTTCACTTCATGAAACCATCAAAGTTAACCTTGGAACGTCAAGAAAAACGTTCAAGGTTTTTCACCTTAAAGAAAACATTTAAAACAGAGCACCTTTATGTAATTTATTTAAGGGAATACTTTAATATATTTACATAATTAAAAAAAAAAAAAAAAAACAAACAAACAAACCATCATATACAGCTTAAGTATTAGTAAAGAAATATTCTTGGCCAAAGTTTATGAAATAGCCAGTTCCTATCCACGTAAAAATTCATTATAAAATTTACAATTCATACACTTCAATCATATTCTAAATAACTATCATTCATTCTGTTATCAAACCGAAAAAAAAAAAAGTAATAAATAAACCTAATTGCTAAAAATTGATTTTTGACTCAAGAAAAAAGAAAAAACGTAAATTTTTTTTTAAACAGAAGAAAGACAAAATACGCCCTACACCTCATAGGCGTGCAAACTAAAAACTATAAAAAAAATATATCACAAACCTATTTAAATAAACACTAAATAAATAATCTAATTATATGCTTTAAGCAAATTTAATAAATTTATTACAAAAAAAAAAAAAAAATAAAAAAAATACATATATAAATTTTTCACTAAATGAATTAATTTATTGTCAAAAATTAAAAAAAATAAATTTAATATACATTAAATTAAATACTTCTTTTAACAAAGACTAGACACACAGCCATATAAATACAAACAAACCATTTAATAAAAAATTTAATTAAAAAAAAAAAATTAATTCAAATAAATAATTTTTATTAAATAAAATGGCTGCTAGTAACAAAAAATAAACAAAATAAACCTCTATAGGCGATACCTGTATAAAATATAATAAAAAAAACTATCTAATTTTACCTGATTGTTTATTTATTTCTCTCTTTTGTATTTTAGGTTTACAGCCGATTACACCAACCCTACTACTTCTTTATTTTTAATTTTGATTGGTAATGAATTTTATAGCACGTGTAAAAAAAAAACTATATATATTGAATCTGACTGGGATTTGAATTCTTCTCGATGAAAGGAAGATTATGGATGGCAGAATATAGATCCTATGGCTCCGCCATAGAGGTCAGCTTAACTACTTAAAAATCTATTTTCAGCTTTCAGCATATGGGTGGGATTCTATATTATACATAAATAAAAATTTACTAATATCGATATTTAAGGACTGGTCTACCAAAAGATGACTTTTATTTTTATTAAAATAAAACACTGGTGGTGTTTTTATTTTTTATTTATTTTTTTTTTTTTAGGTTCATAACCAATAATAAATATAATTTATAATACAAATTAAAAAATAAAGATTATAGACAAAATTGAAGATTATTTATTAAACAAATTTTTTTTTTTACATTAAAAAAATAAAAATGAAGTTATACTAAAAAAAAAAAAAAAAAAATTTCAACAACGTAAATAAATAAAACAAAAAATAAAATTTCAAACTAAAATTCGTTCAACCAAATCACAAATTTATGTAAGTAATTAATTAATAATAAATATATTTTAAAAACTAATCAATCAAATTCAATTAAATAACAACAAAAATAATATAAGATGAAGAAAAATTGGTTTTCCATAATATTTTGGAATGTAAATCTCATTATTTCATAAAAAAAAAAAAAAAAAAAAAAAACAAACGATAAATAGCTTTAAATGAGAGATAATTTTTTAACAGTATATTTAAATCTAATCTTTTATCATAATCAATATTACAAGAGAATTAATCTGTAAATATAAAATCGAATGAAACTTATCTAAGAATATACAGAAGTAAAATTATGAAAAAAAAAAAAAAAACTATGTACTAGTACATGATTACAGTTGGCAAATAATATATTAACCGCTAAGAAAATATAATAAATTAATATGAAATTACTTCAAAAATTACATATTAAAGAGAAGAAATACAAAGAAAAACAACATTCGAAAAAAATAACAAAATCTTTCTTTACCTACAACGAAATAAATGGAAGACATAGAGAATGTAAATATAGATAAATAGCAAGGTACCTTTATCTTTTTACTTAAATCATCAATCTCCTGAAAAAATAATTACGTTAAAAAAATTAATTTGTGAGAATACGAGGTGTATCCCAAAAAAATCCTACCTACTTTCATATCTCCGCACCAATCTTCATAGTGAACTCTGTGATGTACAACCATAACCAGTAACTTCTCCTGAACTAGCCAGATGCCGCAGTTATCAACAGAACGTATTAATTCATGCACAGTACGTCTTTGTTTAAAGTGCTTTATTGATGTTTGTAAGATTTTATAATTGCTGAAAATGACGGAGAGATCGGATCAATGAATTTGCATTAAATTTTGCTTCAAACTTGAAAAATATTGCACAGAAACTATTGAAATGATGCAGAAGGCCTTTGGAACTAGTGTATGGGCAAACACAAAAAAAAAAAAAAAAAAAAGAGTGGTACAAGGGGTTTAAAAATGGCCGCACATCTGTGGACAGTAACCCAACTCGCGTTCTGGCTGAACTTCGACCACAATAACAATGGAAAAAATGTTGAGTGTGTGCGATTTGCGATTGAAAAAGATTGTAGTTTGACTACACATGAACTAGGAAATAATCTTAGAATTCCAAAAACAAGTGTTTGGAAAATTCTAATTCATAATTTGGAAATACCTCGCGTTTGTTCAAAATTCATTCCAAAATTGCTCTTGGTGGAGCGGAAAAACCTTCTTTCGAAGACGTTCAGGATAACTTGGAAACAATCGCAAATGATGAAAATGTGCTTAAAAAGATAATTACCAACTTTTGGCAGTTTCAAAAATTGAAAATTCCACTCAAAGGGCACCGGTTCTATGATACAGAGACGATTCAGAAGAATGCGACAAGAGTACTTAAGACCATTCCAAAATCTGAATTCCAGAACTCTTTCAGAAAGTGGAAAGACAGATAGGAACATGTCGTACAGTCAAATGGGGATTAATTTGAAGGATCCTACAAGCTGAATGACAAAAATTAATGTCAGCACAGAGAATTAATTCAAAGTAGGTCGGATTCTTTTGAGATACACCTCACATATGTAATCTATTCAAGTATTATTTGTAACGATATACAATATGAACTTATAATGCACACTATATGAAAGAAAAAGAAAAAAGAAAATTATCTATGATACTTAACAGGCAATAAATAATGTATAAACCCGTGCGTGGGGAAAGGAAAATTACAAAAATATCATCTCAGGATTACTTAGTAAATCATGAAAATTTTTTTTTATTACTTTCATTAGGGTGAAAATGTATAAAAGTATAACCGGTTGAAAATAGGCAACAAAGTAAAATTATCTTTATCTACTCAGTATAAATGAAGGTAAACAAAAAGAAGACAAGATGAAAAGATGTTCTTTTCATCTCGATCTAAAAAAAAAAAAAAAAAAAACAAAACGAAGAGACTATGAGCAGTAAAAACAATAGAAACTTATCACAGTTTTATTTATTTATAAGAGAAATAGAAGACTGGAAATTAAAAATATTAAAAAAATAAAATAGATGAACAGTAAGTAACAATTTACTGGTTGATGAACCAAAGATTTTTGGTATCGCAGTAACAACTTTACTACTATTCCAAATCGCACCTAATCAAGATAAAAATGGAAGAAAATATACTATCTAAAGGAAGACAAGTTTTTGTTTTATTATTTTTTTTTTTTTTTTTAATAATCATCCTTCCAATTAAAGAATGATAATAAAATTATCATAGAAACTTGCAACTGTTTTTTAATATATATGGAAGAGAGAAGATATATGAAGAATATCCAAACTGAATGAACTAAATACCGGCAAATAATTGCAAACAAATAAAAGTTAAAAAACTTAAAAAGAAAACTACTAGAAACCTATCGCATGATAATAAAAAAAATATTAAGTCATACAATATTATATTTTTCATAATTCTCTTGATTTTTAACGTATATATAATACAAAATCTAACATGTAATATGAAAAAAAATTTTGATTAATTTAAAAAAAAAAAAAAACTTAAAATAACTTACACCTTGTGATAATATATTTTATAAATATACATACATAATGAACAATTTTTTTTTTTTTTTTTGAACACATAAAGGTAACATTTATTCAATTTTTCTTTTTATTAAAAAAAAATAAATAAATAAATAAAAAGAAAAAACCTAAAAGAAAAAGGTGTAAATTATTCTATACAATATGTAAGGCATACTTGCCGATTTAATAAAATTAATATGATTCCATGGTATGTTTAATTTTTAAATGGCACCGATTTTACTACAATCTTTAGTTAAAGATCCCAATGATGAGATTATATATTCAAAACTGTTTAACTATAGCAGTACATATGAATCAATTTATTAAATAAATATGGTTTTGTTCGAATTTCACATCCTTTTCGACTTTCTAAGATCTTATAATACTACGCGACCAGAGCTTCTGGTTATTATGGAGGAATATCATGTCAAACTACTGTAACGCACAAGTACTAAATGAATCATAATTTTAATCACAGTTTATTTATTTATTATTTGAAAGTATGAAAGCTGATCGTATAGAAAATTTTGTGCGAGCTGTGACGATTTAAATTTTAAAAAAGTCATTTAAAGGTTTCTTTTTCTCTACAGAAAAAAAAAGGCAATGATGGAAAAGGAGATTTATTTATATAAAATATATTTTGTAATACTTTTTAATGGTAAAATTTTTTTCGATACAAAATCTTCCGACTCCCTGTACCTTTTTTAAAAATCTGGAACAAATCAAATTATATATATTAATTTATTTAAATTTTTTGTAATCCATATCCCTCTTATGTTAAATTTAGTTTTATATATATAATATTTTTTCAGCCGCTTTGCAAAGTACACAATCAAAGAAAACATTCTTACTTTTACTTTTTTCTGTCCATTAAAGCGCTTTCAACCCTAAGCCCATCTTCAGTAATGTTTTTTAAAAAAAATTTATTTTTCTTTTTACGTTTACATATTTAAGTATTTCAGTTTTTTTACACACGTTTATTTTTGTAAAAATTGTTTACTGATAAAAATATTAAAATCTCTAGAACAAATATTTGTTTAGTCAAAAGTAATTATTTTTTTTAAAAGATGTTAATATTTTAAAACCTTTTTAAACATATTTTTCTGTTTGTTAACGTAGTACTGTAATAGTTATTCAATTTATTTCTAACACGTTTAAATAATTTTAAATATTTTATAATGTTTTAATCTTTAAAAAACATTTGACTGAACAAATATTTATTCTGTAGATTTAAAAGTTTTTATATTCTAATCAGTAAAATATTTTTACAAAAATAAACATGTGTAAAAAGCTCAAATACTTAAATTTGTAAATGTAACGAAAGAATTAAAAAAAAAAAATAAATAAAATAAAAAAATAACATTACTGAAGATGCGCTTAGGGTCGAAAGCGCTTAAATGGGCAGAAAGATGTAAAGGTAAGAATGTTTCTTTGATTCTGTACTTTGTGGAGTGACTCAAAAAAAAAAAAAAAAATAAAAAAAAAAAAAAAAAAAAAAATATATATATATATATATAAAAGGTCAAAATTGATTTAAATCTGAATTAGGGTTCCCAGATAGTTAACAAACTAAGTAAATCAGAGGCAATCCTATGTACCGATCAAGATTTCTAAATTTGCCCATAGTATTTCTCATCCTTGGATAAATACCAAAGGAATCGCACCAAGTTATCGCTCAGACTATAAGCTAATAGCTGATAAAATACCACTTACTGTTGAGTGGTAACTCAATTCTGAAGGGCTGAACTTCTAATTAGGACATTGCAAAAAAAAAAAATAGCAAATGTGTTGCGTATTGGGTAAGTAGAAATTTTTACCCATTTAAAAATGTATTTTTAAAAAGAAAACAGCCAATTAAAAGCCAAATAAATAACGAATTCTGTGTTTTTCTGCAAGAGTAAAACCATACTATATTAACGATTGAATTTTAGTTAAAAATTTAGTTGCAACAAAGTAATTTATTCAATTTCGTTTTATAATCAAATCTGTGGATCCGATCGCTAATGATCATTGTATAATTCTACCGTATAATTTTCAGCAAAAAAAAAAAAAATCATAAATAATAAAATACTTATATGCCATTGATTTTTAATAATTTGGCAAGTATGATAATTTTTAAAATCTCATTTAAAGCTAATTATAATAAATAAAAATTTTTAAATATACACCTTATTAATTGTTTAACAATTTTATAATAATATATAAAAAAAACAAAAAAAAAAACTTGGTAAATGTAAATACTTAAAAATAATATCAGTACAGGTTTTTAAAAAATAAAAAAATATATATATTATATATTTCATAATATAATATATCAACTAATATAAACTTCCTCTTACAATGGGGGCTGTCCAAACACAGCTGATGTTTTTAATAATCTTTTAAGCATACCTGACGTCCCGCGATGTTGTAAACTTTTATGAGTTGTTAGGCTATTTTTAGTTCGATATCTTCTGTGGCAGAATTCGCATACATATAATGTATCCGATCGTTCGTGTTTATCTTGGAAATGTCTCTTTAATGAATAATAACAGGAGAACGTCCGCCTGCAATATGGACAGTCTTGTGGCTCATTAATACCTCCAGATAATGGTGGCGGCATCACTAATCCTGTAAAAAAAACAATAAAAATAAAATAAAATAAACTAATCGTACGATTATAATTATTTATACAAAATTTAAATATTAAATACCGCCGATAAATCTTCAAAATACATTCCTGAGAAAGACTAAACTATCCTGATCGGAGGCAGTTCCTATGTGGATCAATCATCTCGTTCTTTTACCCTCCATCCTTTATTTCTTCTTCTTTCTAGACGAACATCATGAGAATTGAATCTACTGCTTGTCAAGTTCTATGTATGGAGTCGTGCTGGCACATTATATAGTAATTAACATTTCTTTATTGGAACCTGATAGGATATGAATGTGACCCTCAGTACCTATGAATTATTCAAGGATTCGGTTTCCTGCTTAAGTAGTTTAGTAAAAAAAAAAATCTTGGACTAGAATCTCAGATTACACTGTAAATTATGACCAAATATTTTAATTCAATTTTTCCACACACAACACTCCTTGTCTGTCTGGCTTCAAGAGGGTATGTATCTAAGCTACAAATGATTTTTTTTTTTGTACAGCCACCAGACAATTCAAAGGTTGTCATATTAAACTACACAAATACCAAGGATTTAATAACACATCCTTAAAATTGATTCAAGAAGCATCTAGAAAAAAAATATAAGAACAGCCAGGAGAAGAAGGAAATAGTGAAAAGGACAACTTAGTTACAGGATTACAATAGAAGATCAACAATAACATCCTGGACAATATCAACATTTTTACCTTCCCGCCTACTGCTATAGCAGGTAAAAATAAGGTAATCGGTCCAATCTGGGCATATGTGGTTTTCACCAGATCATATGTTTTGACACCAAGGAACCCCCCCAAAAGACTCAAAAACTGAACGGAAATCTTCCACATCTTAAAAGGTCAAGGAGATGAAGCTGTACAGCAGTCATCCACAGTATCTCGAGATTTCGGCTAATTAAGGTCATATTTTTCTTAGGCACATTTCTTAACAATTAAAAAATAATATTTCCAAATAAAAGATTTTTTGCAAAACTGCACACCCAACCCCAAAGATGGTTTAAATAAACTAGTGGTTAAGTGGGTACAGAATGTCATTAGTACTTCCTCTATCCTGATGTACAGCTGTTGTGATATCACAGGTGAACAGTAGAATTAAATAAATGAATAATATTTAAAGTGTAAAAGAGTATTTAAAGTAAGGCCACTAGAGTATTACCATACCCACGTGAATGAAATATGGTATGCACACATGCTTTAATTAGAAGCATTGAATTAAATAAACAAGCAATATTATAATTAAATAAAATAATAAATTAAGTTGACTGTATGTAAGTGTAAACTGTGCATCAGAAAAAAACCATGTGGCGGGTAAAGTCCTACAACTATATAGTCAGCTTTTTAGGTAATTTCATAAGAAAACTAACAATTGTAATGGGTACCATGATTCAACTTCCAGAAAATTTTGTCCACATCCCTCACCAATTTTGTTCCATGGAATGCTTTTCAAGGGTGTTATTTAAATGTGATCCTGCTGAGTTTTTCTGACATTTTATATCAGCAGATGAAACATTGATTCACCATCATACAAAACAATGGATGTGGGCTGATGAAAGTGCACTGAAGAAAGTGAAAGTTCTATCAACAAGAAAAGTTATGGCTAGAATCTTGTGTGTGTTGCTCAGAGACATTAGAATTTATATCCTGGAATAAGGTAGTACCTTCAACTGAAGTATTATGCTTTACTACTGAACCAATTTAAAGCTTGCTATTCAGTCTTAATCTCCTCATCTGACCAAAAAAAAAGCGGTCTTTCACCACGATAATGCATCTGAACTTGTGTCTTGGATTGTTTCAGCAAAACACTATGATGCATGCTTTGAAATCCTCCCACATGAACCATACTTGACTCTCGGTGATTATTACCTTTTCTCAAACATGAAGAAATGATTTACTGGACTTAAATTCACTTCAAATGATGAGGTCAAACTTAAAACACAATCACTTACTTTACAGAGCTGGATGAATTGCATTATACTGAAATTTTTAAAAGTTGTACAGTCCTTGATCTCAAATGTATCAAACTGCAAGGTGATTCGCTGTAAAAATAAAAATAAATTTCTGAAAAATCTTGTGATTTCTTCATCAGAACAATAATCTTTTGATTGGTCCTCATACAAAGAGTTAGGCACAAAACTTCATCAAACTAACTAACTGATGACAAATTAATATGGTACATCTTTATTTACTAGTGAGAATACAAAGTAATCATTAGTTCAATAAGGATGACTTAGGCCATTTATGATAAATACATTTTCATACCGCTGGGAGAAAATGTTGAGTCAATCTTGAGAACACCTGTCCCATTAGAAGGTGACTCATACGATGACTTTGTAACACTGAAATGCAAACAAATATTAAATATTTAAAAAAATTAATTTTAAAAATCTCGAAATAACTTAAATACAATCAAAACTTTATAAATACCTTGATTTAAATCTGCCTAGGAACTTCTAATAAAACAAGTTCCCAACATCAGGTATTTTTGTATTAGTTAGTTTTTGATAAGATTGGAAAAATTATTTTAAAAAAATAATGCACGCGCTCACATGCATACACAAATTTATTCAAAGTACATACAAAAAAAAAACATGATTATAAAAATTGAGAACAACTAGTTATGGGCATAATGTTTCACGGTTGCTTGTAAAGTAACTTAAAAATTTGTCAGGTACAATTTTATTTAAATCTCAACTGTTATTCGCGATTATAGTTGGGATTTAGATAAAAATTAAATTTATTTAAACATTTCACCGGCAGTCTACCAACACTCACAACTATTGTGCTCCCAAAAAGTTTACAAATTTTTTTAAATTTTTTTTGCTATTTTCACTACTTATTGTGTCTTCATTTTATTTATCTCAATTTGTTTTTAAAAAACCGAGCTGTACAAAAAGAAATTACTATTAAAATACATGACGAATTAAATGTTAGTATTTATAAAATGTTGAAATAAATTTATAACTAAATTATAAAAAAAAAAATAATTTAAATTTAAATTACAACAGCATTTATAATATTCTAAAAGGCATTAGGTAGTATGGTTTTATATGCTGGACAGGGGCCTTTAGACATAACTGCCAGGCCGTAATTCAGATTTATATGCAGCTACCTCCAGCGTCTGGCTCACATTTAGTCCATTGGGCTGGTCTACTGGTTAACGTGTCATCACAAATCAGCTGATTTTAAGTCTAGAGTTCTAAGGTTCAAATCCTAGTAAAGGCAAATTACTTTTATACGGATTTTAATACTAGGATCTTGGATGTACAAACGTTCTTTGATGATTGGGTTTCAATTAACCACACATCTCAGGAATGGTTGACCTGAGGCTATACAAGACTACACTTCATTTACATTCATACATATCTTCCTCATTCATTCTCTGAAGTAATACCTTACGGTGGTTCCAGAGGCTAAACAGAAAAGAGAGCCTACACTCATATAAAGTTGCATTGTTTCTACTGTCCCAGTTAGAATACCTTAGAATAAACTGGGACCTGATGTACTCTCATAGAACATAAAATGGAAAAGAAAGGATTCCAGATAAGGAAAGAGATGGGAAAATGCAAAAGTAAATTTTGGATTATTATTTCTTTAGTTTTGTTAAAACAAAAAAAAATAAAAACAAAGATAAATAAAATAAATAATAAATATTAATGACAAAATACCTGTTATACGTTTCTGTCAAGGTTAGAACTTAATATCAGCAGTAGTGGTATTGTGGTGTTGCGGATGATGGTGCTGAAGTAGATGATGTGCCGATGTTGAAGACGGATGATGCGAACTAGTTAGATGTTGTGCGGCGGATGATGGTGGAGGATCGGTCGGTCTAGTCTTGTGATATGTGTAGATATGTGTCATAAGCGAGTTCCTCGAACAATAAACCCTTTCACAAATAGCGCAGCGATACTCCTCGTGTCTCGACGCATGTTTATCAGCGACGTGACGTTTCAGGCTCGCTTTAGAACATAACACCTTCCCGCACGCCACGCAAGTAAACACTTTCCTCAGACCTGCGCACACAGCCAATATCATATCATCATATTTTTATTCTTATTTATATCATTTTATGATAGATCACACGTCCATCACGTTTTTTATCACCGTTTCTGTTTTTTTTTTGAACTTTTTTTTTAATATCAACAAGACAGATTTCTCTCCTCCACCATTTTTTTTTTGTTTTATATTTACTTTTATTATTTAAATATTGTTTATAAAAAATCCGACCCCCCCTTATGAACCACATCACATTATTACAACACCACAATACCACATTTTTTCTAACATTTTCATAAATATATAAATAAAAGGTTAATTAAAAAAAAAAAAAAAATGAATTTATATTACAAAAGAAAACCCTACAACGATAATAAAGGTGTACTGTAATAAAGAAAGGACATAATACAAGATAATAAAGTAAAAATAATAATGCAAACAAAGCAAAAAAAAAAAGAGAATGTTACGACAATTATTAAAAAAAAAAAAAATAATAAAAAAAAAATTAGAAATCTACTAATCAATATATTATAACAAGCAATACAAAAAAAAAAAAAAAAAAAAATTAAAAAATTTCAACAATTTATTTTAATTTCAAACATATACTTACTTGTGTTATACATAAACACGGCATTAGTTCCTTATAAGTATATGTAGAATCTAAAAAAAGATTACACATACATTGTTTTAATTTAAAAAAAAAAAAAAAAAAAATCAACGGTACTAATAGAAAAAAAAAATAAAAAAAACAAAAACTGAGGAGGAGAGCGAAATCTGTATACAAATTAATTACAAAACTTATAAAAATAAAATATTTAAAATTATTTAAAACAAGTTATAAGCGTTGAAATATTTAATCTAAGTAATTTTAATATTAGTTTTAATATAAAAAGATGTATTAAATAAAAATTTCTGAGGTCAGTTCCTTTCCATCTCAGAAATATAAACAACCACCAGATGATTTAACAGAATTAAAAATGTATACGATAAGGTAAATATGGAATCTGTTAACCAGCAGAACATTTCTAAAAATACATAAAAATTTTAACGTGTAAAGAAGCCTTAATCGTTGCACTGTTGAAGTATTGTTAATTTTTAACTCAATATTCCTATTTCTTTAGTCAAAATTTATAAAATAAATAAATAAATAAATAAAATCATATAATTCCTACCTGGATGATTTTTAAATTATGATGATACAATAACGCAAAATAACATATAATATTGTAGAATCCATACCCCCCCCCACCTCAATGTATTTATGTATATCAAAATATTTAATTACATAATACATAATATCTTAAATCTTTAATTTAACATAAATAAATAGGATATAAAAAATAAAAAACTGATTAATTGGTGATTATTACACCGTTGAACTTTGAGTAACAAATAATTTTAAAATTCTAAGAAAGCTAAAACATTCAACAACAGAAAAAAATACTGCTTATTAATTATTGTTATACAGATCAACAATTATTGTCAACTAAATGTATGATGCGAGTTGCTTGTATCAATTAAAACAATTTTATTTTAAAAATATTATCTTCAACATTGATTGTGATTCAGGAGGATAGGGCAATACTTTGACAACTCATTCTAGAGGCTAAAAACAAGAAAAAAGTTCATATAAACGTAGGTCCGAAAACGCTTCATTAACGAGTTATACAGGTTGAAAAATTTCGCCCGAGTCCCAGTTTTCTGAAATTCTGGAAAGGTCAATTAAGGGACAAATTCAATTGTTTATTATGGATTTTGAGCTGGGAAATCGAAAAAAGTAGGACCAAGAACTGTATCTCTCTTAGTGTCTAAGATATCCCATGTAAAACACCAAAAATTGGGTAAAATGAGGATTTTTTCAATAGAGAACAAATCCTGATTTGATCACATCCTGTTGGATTTGTGTTTGTGGGATTGGTTAAAAAATGAGGTTTACAAGCAAAAAGTGGATACACGCGATGAACTGATTGCTCGCATTCTCAACGCTGCAGCTATAATCAAGGAACACAAAGATACCGTTAGACTGGC
>JAAAKQ030498115.1:0-20702 GCA_010016005.3 Zanna intricata | reverse complement strand
TAAGGTATTACTTCAGAGGATGAATTAGGATGATGTGTATGAATGCGAATGAAGTGTAGTCTTGTACAATCTCAGGTCGACCACTCCTCAAAAGTGTGGTTAATTGAAACCCAACCACCAAAGGACACCGCTATCCACGATCTAGTATTCAAAATAATACTAGTAACTTAGTAAAACTAAAGATTTAGCCTATTACTGCATTTTTACATTAACATAAATTTTGATTCAACATAAACTTAAGAAATTAAATTATGTAAATAATTAAGACATAATTTAATTAAACTCTATTATTTAAGTAACAATGTTTTTAATTATTCGAGTATCTCTATTCATCTTTTTTTTTTTCATTTTTGGTTTAAAACTACATTTACAATTAATTTCAAGTCTGCTCATACAAGTGCGCGCTCCCTAACACAAATATACATTCAATCAGATACAAATCCAAGGAGACAGCTGATACATATAATATTTAAAATATATAACAGCTTTATTTAGAGTGCACTAAAGTGGTTTTGTTCAAGAGATTAATTAAATTTCAAAGAATACTTCGTTTCTGGCTCTAAAGCTTCAGATATCTTAATCGAATGTCCATCTGGTACTGAGCATAATTGTTATATATTGGTTTTTCATCGTTCATGTAAGTAATTTATAGTAAAATATGTGACGTTTTCAAGTGTTTTCTACTTAACATATGAAACTAAGACAATGAAAATTTTTAAAGTTAAAAATAATATATTAAAAACCTAGATATTATTTATTAAGTAAATAATAATAATATATTTTAGATCTCATTACGAATTTCCGTTTTTTAACATGTATCAAATAATACGGCTTTTGGAATATGAAAAAAAAATTTTATTTACATACGAACGTTATTAAAGATATTTTACTTCAATTCTTCTTCTTTTTATATAACAAAAAAATAAAAAATAAATAAATATAAATATTGCACTCTCTTTGCAAACCTTTTAAAATGACCTTATTGAAACTCATAGCGTTATAAGTGGTAATTATGTGACCGAACTACATAACAACATTACAACAATTACTTATGTGAACAAGAAACTAAAGAACGTAAGTTACATGTTACTCATAAATTAAGACACATAACCAACCACCACATATTGGATTAAGTGTACCCACGTTAAGACGGGTTAACACTTCCATCATGAAACAATATAATATTAAGGGCGATGACATTTCTATCTTTTATATACCCATTCGATTTATCTTCCCGTTATTAGAATTAGTCACCTTTTTGTTATAATACCAGTGAAATTCTATACTTAACCGACCAAAGGTTACACTGTAAAAACAATAAAGGCATGTAATAAAAGAGAATTTAAATATCTTTAATTTTATATTACAATAAATTAAAAAATGAGAAAAAGGTGTTCCGGTATACATTTTGATCATTAATTATACAACTCAAACAGTTTTATTTTCAACGTACTCCTTTCCAAGTTTCAAGGTATAATCAAGTAATGTTTCACTAAAAGTTGTTTTACAGTTTGAAAGTTTCAGTGAGGCTTATACAAACAGGTAAAATACATTAAATAAACAATATTGAACACATAGATAAACACATTGGATATCGACATTACAAACTTTTACGTACACTTAGGCCAGTAAATTCAATCAGTTAAAACTTGTAATATGGAAAGCTATTATTACTGTTATTTGTTTGTGGAATGGAGGAGAGGGTTAATGATATCTTCCTGAGTGGGAGGTAGACAGTTCGAATTTCATTTGGACCATTTCTATTTCAACGGCTCTTCGATACTGTTTTCCGAATATTATTCTGCTGTAGATTCTAATAAAAAGGACTTTTTGGCTTGGGAATTCATGTATGTAACAAGGTTTAAGTTAATTCATTATACCAAAAAGGAAATCTCCACCAAACCGAAAAAGTGTGACTATATTTTTAAAATTTTCAAAATAACATATTAATTAATAAATCATTTTAACTTCTTTTAACATTAAATCATAGTCATGCAGATTTAAGTATTTGTTCTCATTTTATATGAAGGAAATTCAATTGGTAATAGAAACACCAAAAAAAATATCGATTTTGAAATACCAAAATTGAATCAATTTATTTAACTGTGTGTTTTTTCTTATATGTATAATAGTTTATCTTCCCTTTACATACAGCTAAGACATTTCACTTAAATGACGTAACTTTACGTTAATTTGTGGCTACGCTTGTTACAGTCGTACCGCATTAAATGTGAAATTGTTATTTTTGTATATTTACATATTTAGAGATTTACCTTACATAAAATATAACATAGTAGTAATATATATATATACTGTAGCAGTAGCAGATTACTTTTCATGAAAACATATTAAAGAACATCATACACAACATTAAGATCAACTTTTCTATTTTTCATTCAACTTTTTTATCGAAATAAGTTTCAATTACAAAATAAACACCTTTTCTTTATAAAAGAAGATGAACGACAGATTATTAAAACAAACAGTTCAGCAAAAGCTTATGAAATTCCGTTTTTAGATACATTCATTCGAAGATGGGAATAACTAAAGAACAGACTGTCGAATAATACAAAAAAAAATAAATAAATAAAAAAATTAAATACATACTCTAATTTTAAACTTAAAATACAGTTTACAAATAAGTTTACAGTGTAGCAGTTTTTCTTAGACACGTGGTCGACTACAGTGGACGTTGAGGCTTAGCATTCGTTCCCTTCCATCACTCACTCTTATTTTGATAATCATCTATTTTTGTATCATCTCTACCATTATAGTAATTTAATTTTGTTAATTTTTCGGACGGAAAAATGAAAGCATTATGTTTTTTTACTTCTCCGAGAATTACAATATAATTTAAGAAGGTACAAGCCAGTCTCCGTGGCGCAAATGGTAGCGTCTCCGCCTTTTATCCGGAGGCCCTGGATTCGAATCCCAGTCAGGATGGCATTTTTTATACACTAAAAATTTACATTCGGACTTCATACAGTCGACAGTCGCAAATCTCATTAAAAAAAAAACATACATAAAATATAACAAATAAATAAAATAACTCGAAGTTAAAAAAAAATAATTTTAGTAAATTAGTTTTATTCAAAATTTATGCATTTCAATTGAATTAATTTCATAACTCAGAAAGTTAAATTAAACAATCCCCAGAACCGCAGAATACGCTTCGCTCACCATTACCGTCTTGTCAGGGCCCCCACCCCATGGATCCCCGTTGAGCTCGCTTCGGTTACTATTCTCGTCTAGTCCCTGGACTTCCACATTGTTCGTTACCTTTGTGGTTATGAGAACAATACTGAAATAACGATTAATGTATTCAGGATTTATAGAAATCTGAAAGGAAACTAAATTAAAAAAAACATAATAGTAGTAACTGTGGTTATGGTGTACACAGTAACCACAATACTGTGGTTATGCATAACTTAAAAGTAACAGTATTAATTTTTTCCTTTAATGTATATCTTTAATTCATAACTTTAGCCCCAAGGGGGCTAGGGCCTTGGTCTATTGCTTAATATCTTTTCTGGGATAACACAAATGTATCGTACAAATTTTAAATCAATCGGTTGGTTGGTTCTCACGGTATGAGAGAACAAAAATAAAAAATTTCGGTTTTATATATAAAACGTATATCAAGTTTTTGATTTATTCACGTATGTTTTTTTATTTGATACAATGTATGATTTTGTTACAAAATTCATTTTTCCATGAAATTTGCGACATTGCGTAATTATGCTTAAAATACATATATTTTTAAATAACGTTTATTAATATTACATATTATACTAGCATTGGTTTGTAGATTCCTTCTTGTTTAATAGGGAACATACAAGCAAATTTCCTGCAAAAACAGGAAATTTGTTGCAATCGCAGCATTATAATAGTAACATTTGAAAGAAAAGAAAATTTACTAACACAATACGTTTATATAAAAAATATAAGTATTATATACTTAAGTATTATACTATAAGTATATTATATACTTATAAGTATATAAGTATTTATAAGAAATATTTATATATATTTTTTTTTATTTAAAAATTCTAAAGAGCAATTTTATTTTTTTTAATATAAAAACGGGTTGCTATTCTTCGGGAGGGCAAGCTCATAAAAAAAAATCTGGCAGATGAATGAGTTTTATGAAATCGTAATTTTACGAAGTTTTTCTGGAAATTCGTCTATTGCACACTTGCAATTTAACTTTAAATGGTAAAAATAAAATTTTATTAAAATTACGAGTATATATATATATAATTTAAACAAATAAAATAAAATACACACAACCGCGCACAAACACGCATATATATATATATATATATATATATAAATGTGGGTGTAATTTTATAAAACAATTTGTTAACTAACGCTAACTCACGAAGTTGTTCGACAAAATCATTCTATTCTCTTTCATAAAATATACATTTAAAAAATTTTAATTTAACTTTTTTTAAATTATAATGGTTAACTATCTAATACTGAGAATTTTATATATATATATGTATATATATATAAATATATACATATGTTCAAAGATAATTATTATTACATATATTTTAATAGGTGGACGACAATCTGTTATAATTATTTTCTTTTTGTAGACAGTAATATTTATACAAAAATATCTCGTAATATATAATAGAAAAGTGTAATAACAATGAAATAATATTATAAAATAATAATGTACGAAAATAATATACAAATTGAAACACTACACGAAATAGTAGATAAAAACTAGATTACAAAAGTTTTCAAAAAGAATCATTAAAATACAGAAACAAGAAAATGGAATTAGCGTACCAACTCTGCAGAAAAATTTACAACAAAATGTCTGTTTCAATAAATGTAAAAACCAGATACAACACTGTAAACAAACCCGAAGCACTCTACACCAAAGAATATATAACCAAAAAACGAAAATAAAAACATAAAGAAAAAGAAAAGATAAATTTTAAGAAAGATTCTAGAACCAATCAAAACTGATGGAAACTGTTACTAATATATATCAAACAAGTAAAGCTTCAGAAATACTGAGGAAATCACTGCAAATTTTAAGAAAAGAAGATAAAAACTTTTTGTACGTATTAGAGGAGTGAATGAAAATAGAATAGCAAAGAAAATCTTGAATTTTATATTTAAAAAAAAAAAACACAGAAAAACAGGTAAAAATAGAAACAAAGGATCTAGATGAACATTACATAAAAAATGAACTAACACCGGACTGAGATATCTAAAAAAAAAACAACACATCACGGGATTCCAAGAAATCGAAAAAAGAAAGACCAAAATCATCTAGGTCAGAGGAGGTAAAAAAGTGTTATCTTTGAAGATGAAAAAGTTCTAGAAAGAGAGGAAAAAAAATTACTTTTAGCGTGATCCATAGTGGCCGAAACTAAATAAAAAAAAGAAAAACAAAAAATTGTCTAAGTGGCATAGGTACTAACAGTGACATAAGTGATGTAAGTCCTAATAACATTTGTTTAAGTTTGTTCCTAATAATTGTTTGTACCACTTATCTTTAACTCTTGGTCTTACACTTCGGTATAACGGATATTAATTATTTAAGACACAAAATATATAAATGACCAATAGAAAAATAAAAATATATAAATACACAAATAGATGACTGACCAATCACTGTGGTTGTTCATTTATATACAAAAATTAAAATGCAGATTTGGAAATATTTAACTAATAAAAAACTAATAGGGACCATCACACATTAATTTCATTTGGTTTTTTAGCTTCCGGAACCACCATTAGGTTTTGCTTCTGAGTATGAGATGAAATGGCAATTTTTTAGCGTGTGAAAATGGCATACCTGACTGGGATTCGAATCCAGGACTTCGGGATAAAAGGCCGAGACTCTACCACTCACGCCACGAAGTTTGGCGCATTAATTTATACTAAACACAATCTGTAATCAGTAAACTCTCATATAAGTAGGACCACAATAACCAACAGAAATCAGTTAGCTCTCAAGCAGTGAATCCTCTCCCAGTCACGGTGACACTTTTTATTGTGATTTATAGGATCTGTTTAACAAAAAAAATTACAACGAAAGATAAAATAAAATCAATTTGAATTTAAACATTCATACAGGATATTTTTTGAAATTTTTCTATTTTTATTTTTTTTAATATTTATTTGAAGGAGAAGTACAAGCATCACCTTTTGAGATAATTATTTTGGGATTTAATCACTCGCTCAGAAAAATAAAGAAAAAAGCAAATTATATAAAAACACACACACACAAGCACGCACGCGCACATACACACACAGATATATATTAGAATTCTATTTGAGTATCTGATGAACAGGAGGTCGATGGATAATTCAGTTACTATTCTGTTTACAGGTGTGCACCTTGCATGTTAATATAAAATTTAACACAAAAAACTTGTTTACTGAAAAAATAAAATACAGTAAAAGTATGTAGTACAGGAAAAAATCCAATTAAGTTACATCTCAAAGCAAATGTAAGAATTTCAATTAATTACGTTATCCAGGGTTAATTTACATCATTCTGTTACTTAGAGGTTAACACAAGAAAAATGTTTTTAAATATTTTTGTTATAAACTTTTAATGATGTGTTTATAGTTCTCTATGACATAAAAATACGTTTTACAATACTCGTATATAGAACGTGCGGGGGAATTTTTAGTTATTGTTTTTTTTAATTTTTTTTATTAATAATAAGCAATACTAAGGGAAAGAAAAACTTGACCGATATGACCTTTTAATATTACCGACGGCAATATACTTGCCCTTAGGTTAATGTCCTCGGTTATGAATTGGGAACCGCACGGTGTCTTGCAATTACGTGAACTAAGAGCGTGTGGACACGCTACCCAAACCTGACATAGCACATGCAACGCAGGTCTGTTGCGGGTAGAGTCTGCACTATTTTAATTCAGGAGGTAAATTCCATTCCAATAAGAATAAAAATACACTATGTAGTTTACTACATTCCTTCCGTAAATGAAAGTTGTTTTCTTATTCGATATGTGATTAAAAGATAAATTTAGAAAAACTAAATGAAGCTGTATAATTTACTAAAATACTACAGACATATAATCGCCTGATCGAGCAACAACCACAATAACTAACTTCATCACGTTTCCTTCTACAAAAAAAAAAAAAAAAAAAAAAAAACGTAACTAGAAATAAAGTAATATTTTAAATAGATACGTATAACTTTTCTGCTTTCAAAAGAATGAACCACCATTAAAAACTGAAGAATTTTTTGCATTTCATTTTAAGGAATAAAAATCTAACAAATTTTTTTAACAATAACAATCTAATAAAATATCAAAACTTTAATTTGGTGTAGCCTTACTAACCTATTTACATTTGTTAATCATCCCAAAAATAAATATTTTAATCATGCAGTATTACCATCCATTTTTACTTCCTTGTACGAAGTACAAGAAGGATTGGAATCGCGAAAAATTTGAGTTTTCAGATTTCAACGGAAATATCCATTTTGATCATCCCTAATCCATTTTGATTAGTATCGGCGTGACGTCTGTATGTACGTATCTCGCAAAACTAAAAAAAGATTAGCCGTAGAATGTTGACAATTTGGATTTAGGACTTTTGTAACATCTATTATGCCCTTCCCCTTTTGACTGAAATCGACTAAACCAAAACTGTATAAGTGCATAAAAAAAACCCAAAATCTAAAACAAAATGGGTCTCGGACATTTCTTAATTGCATTAACAGGACCTAATTGAGTGATTTTCAACGATGTATTATAATTGATAATTATTTTCATTGGTTCCAGACTAATAGCCATATAAATTTTAATTAATGACGTGTTTGTATCTTACAAGGGTACACATCGGTTCGAATCAGACTTCATATTTTTTTTTTTTTTTACAATAAATAATAATTCAATAAAAACAATGACAAAAAATGAAGAAAATCAGAAGTTATTAATGGAATAAAATCTTAAATACTTTTAAAAATCTGTATTTGTAATTTAATAGGCGTTATTATATATGTGAATATGAAACAGATTTGGTGAAATAACTGATTATTTAATATTTATTGAAGAGTATAATTTATAATGGTATTATTTTTGGACTTTCTAATTTAATTTCTGTTTAATTTTATTTAGTTATTCCGGAATTTCTGTTTAATTTTGTCTATATGAAAGTTAACTACGGAGTGCCTGAAAATAGACCCTCACAAGAACAACATATTCACTGAGGCATACAAACCTGATCTTTAATAAATTGCACAAAATTCTTATCTTTTAGTTCATTACTCCTCCGATATTGTCGGACAATATTCTTCTTAAGTCGAGTTGATCATCATTTCGTTTATTTTTTTTTTTGTTGCCAATCATTTAATCGCTTTTCCAATTTTCTCATCTTAATCTATGTACATGTTCTCTAGTTTTCAAATTTTTTTCTTTATATTCATCATCCTCTTTCAATCTTTCTATTCTTTCTCTGGTTTTAACATTTTCTTCCTCTTTATACTTATCATCTTACATTCAAATGAAACAAGATTAAATTAAGCACAGCAAAAAAACGTGTATATGTAACTTATAGCGAACAAGGAAATCATGTAGGGTCCACATCAGATTTCTATAATAAATAAATCTAATGTGGTATATGAAAAAAAAACTATTGTTTTGAAGAACTACATCTTACAGTCTAACTCGTGGACAAAATTATTTCTATTATACGTTAAAAACTTATTTTGTTGTTTAACACTCCAGCTAGTTGCAATTTATTTCAAATAAAATTGTTGAACTTAAGGAAATTACGCATAAAAAAATTATCCCTTTTAACATTTTTTTTTTTTTACGACAGTGTTACTACAACATTCTATTACCGCTTTAAATTATTAAATATAAAAATTAATGTTAAGGTATATTTCACAGAATAGTTGCATTTATCATTTAAGTAAATGTAAACACATTTTTTTCAATAGCCGGTTTGAGTATGGCTGCCTTTAAAAAATAAGACTGTTATGTCCACTCTACATAAAGATAGGACAAGTTTTTCTGCAGAAAAAAATTTTTTTAGTGAGACAAACGTGTGAGCCTCATAATTTCAGTTAATTATTATTAACTGAACGGAAAAATTTTGTGAAAGAAAGAAACTCTTTATTAAACTTGGAGAGGAACTTGCTTTAGAGGAAAGGAATCTAGTTTGGTACAAACAATTACGAACAGATTATCTAATCGTAAAATAGAGTACAGACCACATTTTTCGTCCAATTATCTGATTTTTCTTAAAGTAGTGAAAGACTACTATTATTTTCTAACTGAAGGCCGAGATTCCTACCAGTTTTAAATGGAAGCTTTTCTTATTGTGCATAATCTAACAATTAAATTTTATCATAGGAATACGAGTATAAGAATTAAAACAAAAAACAACCTATCCGTACGACTTTAAAGTGTACAGATCTGTCGTGTTTAACGCTACTTTATGTTCCTGGGTGATTTTGGAACGGTCTTATAAGACTGAAAATGCGATATCTCAGAGGGATTATAATTATTTCTAACCGTATAGTACATACTGAATCGTGTAATTCCGAAGGATTAGTGTATAGTAACTGCCTAACATATGATATCTTTTCAATGTAGGTTAAGGACTTCCACTTGATCAACACAACATTTCGAAAATGTTACCATCTGTTTTCTGAATTATCCATTAGAATATATTTATGAATAAAAGAAAGTTTTGAAAGGATAATTGCGGTACTATTAAATTCGAAATTTTAATTTTTAGATATAATGGTTTATCAAAAATTAATTAATGTTTGAAAGACAACAGCCAAATAAACCTTATTGTAAAGGGTTCTAATGAAATCCTATAAAATCAATAAACAGCGGGATAAACAAAAAGGAGAACTATATTTTTTTTTTCTTACTTTTAATAAAGCATATTTTTAGTCGATTAAAATTTATAAATTTTTTTAGTATCAGATAATTCCACATGTATTCAAATAAATCATTTAATACAAGAATATGTTATTAATGGTTAACATAAATAATAGGATTCAATTATCTACCGATGATAATTTCTATGAATTATAATTTATTTTTATGTTTTCTAGGAATGTATTATTTTCCAATGAACTGGAATTTAATGAAATACAACAAGAGTAATATAGTAATAATGAACTATCTTCATCGCTCATCAATCTAACGAGTATAAAATGCATTCATACTTAAAACTAAAAGTAGGTTAATTATAAATTTAAAGGCTTACAAAACTTTGATCGTCTGTACCGTAAATTGCATAATATTTCATTCAAGTTATTTGATTAACCTATTAAATAAATTGTGCAATAAATTATCTTAACGACAAACACACTAAGCCAGCAATTAACGTAAAATATAAAAATAATAATAATAGTAATAATATAAATGATGATATACTATAATGATTCCACTTTTAACAACTATTGTAAGAGGTGATAAAAAAAAGTATTTTTTTTATTTTTCTTATTTTATAAATCACTTTTTATTTTTTTGTAAATGAGTACGTTGCCGTTAACCTCTAGACCAACCCGGTGGGTTACAATCTGTTCAACTAGTGAACAATAAGCGACCCTCCCACCACAGTCCAAATAGGATGATGTATATGACATGTAATCGAGGTGTACTTTCATTCAGATTCAGATCAATGATACATCAGAACTGTGGTTAATTGAATTCCAACGACCAAAGTACATCGGTATCCATTGTCTAATATTCAAATCCGAATAAAATCAACTAAATTGTACTAGGATTTGAACCTCAGAACCTTCGACTTAAAAAAATCACTGCTAAACAACTGATTTGTAACGACGAGTCCAGCCCAGTGGGATATATGTATATATATATATATATACATATACATATACATATACATATACATATACATATACATATATATATATATACATACATACATATATATATATATATATATATATGTGTGTGTGTGTGTGTGTGTGTGTCTGTATTTATATAAATACCTAAAAAATATAAAAGTTAAATGTAAAAACAATATCATACATATTCGCTATATCGGATCACATAATATAATTATTACGTTGTTAATAATTAAAAAATAGATTTTTTTTGTTGTTTTTTTCTTTAGAGATAATTATAATAAATTATTACTTTTATTTTAGAAGGGTAAGGAATTTAGTGATGAGAATTTATGAATGATCGTAATGCACATTTCACTGTTAAGTAGCAAGTCAAGATTCCGACAAGATTTCTAAGTATGCTCACTACAGCAAGGTCATTGACTGTTTCAAGAATACAACTAGGAGTGTCCCTTCAAACCTTTGCGTCGTAAATAGTAATGCTCAATATACGTGTTAATCAATAGCATTACGACAATATAGGAATACTAAATATTTATTCAGTATTTAGCGAATATCAAATTAAATTAATAAGGATATGTAGCCTATTTATAACAAGGAAAATTATAGATTAATTTTAAAATGAAATATTTGATAGTTATGATAAGTCCTGGGTAAAGTAACAGGTTCATTGTACTTTATTTATTTGCTTATTGTAATAGAAGGAGAATATTTATATAAAATTCAATCCAGTTTGAATTAATTTTCATTATTAAAATAAAATAAATTTTAATTTTAATTTTTTTCCAATGGTTTAAAAAAAAACTACTTTTTGTTTTATACCATAAACTGCACTTTGTCGGTAATCTTAAAAATTCTTGAAAGCAGTTTACTGACTTAACCAAACTCGTAACGGCGTTTCATAGAATACTTGTATGTCGTTAATTTGTGGTTATTAAAGCATTTGTAAACTATAAATCAAAATTAATTTTCAAACATCAAGCAATGACAAATATTTCCACCAGCTGATTATACTAAAAACAAACACTATTCAAATTCAAAACACGATATTTGCCTTTGGCGAGTATGTATGTATTAATGAGAGTTTTATTTAAAGGCTAAAAGTAACCGACTGTTTTAAATTTATTACAGTAGTTTCAACCATATTTAATAAAATAATACAGCGTTTAACTTGAAGGTAAAGAAATATCGAATCAAAAATATTCATGAAAATGCCACAACGGCTCTTAAGAACAAAAAGATCTCAGGCCAGGCTTACCTGTTAAAGTAAGAGATGAAATGGTATCTCATTACATTTACAAATCATGTTATTAAATATCATCATACTTAACTATCCAAAATTCGAGTAATCTTCAGACTTGCTTGGTTTTATAATGAACACCATTACTCTCAGAGAAAGGAATCTTGATTAATGTTACTAACATTTAGATGCTTTAAGTATGTTACATCCTTAAGAAAGACTTATCCCTTTATGTGGGGAAAAATAAGTTATATATGCTGTTTTCATTCAGGAATAATTTAGGATTTTCCTCCTAAATAAGATTTATATAGTTTTAGTAAAAAACTAAACACTATTTGTAGCCATACATTATAACGAAACAAAGGCATTAAAATTTCATAAAATATTAATCATTATTATTGGAAAATGTAATTGTAACGCGTAAGTGTACAGTACAAAATAATTACTAGAAACAAATCTGAAAAAAATTCTAAAACTAAAAATGATTCTCAACTAAGAAAAACTTCATAAAGGACGTAATTTTTTTATTTCCTATCAGTAAAATAAATTTTTTAAAAGTGACAGAAAAGAGTCTAAGCCACTAATTTTCAAAATGAAGAAAAAATCTGCTTATGATGTTACATGATTTATAAAATGCACGTTTTTCTTTTTATCATTTGATTTAATTGTGAAAAAAATATTTTTGTTAATAAAACTACAGAACATTTTTAAACCACAGCAGTATATGAAGGGGAACTATTGCAGTAATAACCCTTATCACATGTGCACTGTCAATAATTAAGCAAACAACTTTCATTATTTTCAGAAAATAAACAAATTTTTTATCTATAATACATTAAATTAGAATCAATTTGTAATTTAACCTCAATAAAGTACTACGTCAACTTTATCAAACTAGTAAAAATTATCAGTACAAATATACGCGCACGCGCGCGCTCGCGCACACACACACACACCACAAAGAAAGGAGAGGGGGGAGAGAGATAATTAACGATATCATTTTCCCTGGCCTGAATCTTGTTTTAGAAATGACTCTATACAATATTTCACACTCATCTCTTAATAGCACATGATAACAAATTGAAAATAAATAAAATAATACCTAATACAGTCCAAAGAGAGTTATAACATAACTCTATTTATTTTAAAGTCAATTTAGTTAAAACAATCAGTGGATACGAAGTGTGAATAATCCTTCATATCTAATTAAATAATTATTTTTATTTTTTATAACGAGAAGTTTAAAATATGAATTTGACCCAACCACATTTTAATCTTATACAGAGTAGGGAAATAAATCTGGAACTGATTCTACAGCTTATTATAAGAGAGAAAGTAAATTCAAACATATATCTTAAAATTCTTGATAATTAGTTATGGCTAGAGAAAAGTTTTCTGCCAGATTTCAGTTCCCTGATGAAACAAGGTTATACTAAAATTTTTACTAAGGTTATACTAAAGACGCTATAATATATGAGCTAAATATGATGGTTTCTATGTTGTTGACCTGAAAAAATTGAATCAAAATATATCTCAGAACTGTACCTCCAGTTGTTTCATGATATCTAACGAAAACACAAATATTCAGTGTCCAAAAAACAAAATTTTTTTAGGTTAAGTCAATAATTCTGTTGAATGGCTAATAAATGCATAAATTATGTTATTAAAATGTGTAGAAGATTTAATTTTGAGAAAACTGATCAACTAAAGTCTATGAGAGACAAAAAAATTAAGGATAAAGATATTTTTAGATCCTACATCCCTTAATGTTGAAAATTTTCGTCATTGACTTTGTTTTAAGGAACATAAAACATCCTAGCGATGATACAATGAAATATCTATTCTTAAATATGTACACAAAAAACAGAACACAACGTACAGAAAAATGTTAAGAAAAGAATTTAATTCTCTTCAAAAATGCTTTTTTTTAGGTCTCCCTCTATGAATCATGAGACCTTGCCGATTTGTTATGGGGACTTGCGTGCTCAGTGACACAGAGTAGTTGGACCGAAGGAGCAACAACATTGGAGAGATATCCATTGAGAGCCAGACTAAGGAATGATTCCTGAAAGAGGGCAGCAGCTCTTTCAGTAGTTGTTAAGGACGTAGATCAGGAGGATTTAAACGCACATATCAACATAACTCAATCTTTTGAGTACTGCGCAGCTGAAAGCAATGGAAAGCTACAGCTGTTTTTTTTTCCAAGAAAATGTAGCTCTCTGCATTTTCATAAAACAAAGATGGAGGCGCCTTCCTTGGTAAAAAATTCTGGAGGTATCTAGTTCCCCATTTGGATCTCCAGGTGGGTACTATTAAGGAAGGGGTCATTGGAAAATTAAAAAATGACATCCTACGAGTCAGAGTGTGGAATGTTACAAGTCTAAAAAAGGTTGTTAGGTTAGAAAATTTAAAGAGGGAAATGGATAGGATAAATGTAGATGTAGTAGGAATTACTGAGGTTTGATGTGAAGAGGAAAACAATTTTTGGTCAGGGAATTTTAAAATAATTAACTAAGCGTCTAATAAAGGGCAGGCAGGAGTAGGTTTCATAATGAACAAAAAGTTAGGGAAGAGAGTAGAGTATTTCAGAAAGCTTAGCAATAGAATCATTATAATAAGGAATCATTGTCAAAAACTAATTTGACAACGATTATTAACATCTAAATGCCTAAAAGTGCCCATGATGATGATGAGGTATTTACAAATGAGTGTTTAAATATGGTGAGTGTTTACAAAGAAATTGAAGCAATTAAACACAAAAAAGGGATCCCACTATTAGTAAATTTTCATCTGAAAATTTACTAACAGTTGGAGATTGGATTGCAAGCATCGGGAAATACTGTGGAGGAATATGGGCTGGGAAAAAGGAATGAGAGAGGAGACTGAATTATTGAATTATGCACTTATTGAATCAAGTATAATTTAGTAATAGCCAACACCCAGTTTAAAAATCATAATAGAAGAACATACACATGGAAAAAGCCTGGTGATACTGCAAGGGGGAGATATATTACATCTTGGTTAAACAAAAATTTAGAAATCAACTCCTGGATGCAAAGCATTTCTTGATGCAGATATTGACAGCGACCATAATTTAGTGATAATGACATTTAGATGGTGGTTTGAAAACCAAAAGAAAAGGTTCATATGAATTGGTGGAATTTAGATAAACTGGAGAAAAAGGAGGTAAAGAAAAATTTTGAAGAGTAGATCGCAAGAGATCTGAGTAAAAATGATAAGGTAGAAAATATAGAAGAAGAATGGGAGAATGTTAAAATTTCTTAAATCAGCAAAAGTGAACTTAGGCGGAACAAAGGGAACTTTTAGAAAACCTTGGATAACAAAGGATAAATTGCCGCTGATGGATGAATGTAGAAAATATAAAAATACTAGTAAAGAAGAAGGTAAAAGGAACTATTAAGAAATAATATAAACAAAAGTGCAATTAACAAAAGAAGAGTGGATTAAAGAAAAGTGTTCAGAAGTGGAAAGAGAAATGATTATTGATAAAATAGACGGAGTATACAGGAAAGATAAGGAGAATTTCGTTGTACATAAATTAAAATCTAATAATGTGTTAAATAAAGATGGTACACCGATCTATAATATGAAAGAACAGATCACTAGGTGGGTGGAATATATTGAAAAGCTATACAGAGGAAATGAATTAAAAACCGGTGTTGTAAAGGAAGAAGAGGAAATTGAAGAGGATGAAGAGGGAGATACAATACTGAGATCTGAATTTAGTAGAGCATTAGAAGATTTGAATGACAGAAAGTCTCCTGGGATAGACAGGATACCAGCAGAATTACTGCACAATATAGCTGAGCAAGCGATAGATAGATTATTCAAGCTGGTGTATAATATTTATAAAAAAGGATAAGTTCCACCAGACTTCAAAAACAGTGTTATTGTCGTGATTCCAAAGAAGCAGGAGCAGATAAATTTGAAAATACAGAACAATTACTTATCTACTCATGCATAAAAAATCTTAACTAGAATTCTGTACAGAAAAATTCAGATGAGAGTGGAAGAAGTGTTGAGACCAATTTGATTTCAGAAAAAGTATAGGAACAAGGGAAGCACTCAGATTAATAATACAAGGAAATTGAAAGAAAACAAACTAATATACAGGACAATTATAGGTTTGGAAAAGTCATTTTATAAGTAGATTGAAATAAAATGTTCAGCATTTAAAAAAATTTATGGTTGAAGTATAGAGATAGGAGAACAATTGCTAACATTAACAGGAATCAAACTGCGACAGTAATAACAGAGGAACAGAAGAAAGAATTGGTAATAAAAAACGAAGTTTGACAAGGAAATTTCCTATCTCCATTACTTTTTAATCTTTAATAGAACTAGCAGCTAATGAAGTTAAAGAACAATCTATATCTGGAATAACAGTGCAAGGTGAAATGATAAAGATGCTATGACTTGTTGATAATATAGTAGATGTAGCAGAGAGTAAAAAAATTTAGGAGAAACACTGAATGGCGTGGATGAAGTCGTACGCAAGAACTACTGCATGAAAATAAACAAGAACAAAATGAAAATAATGAAATGTAGTAGAAATAATGTAGATAGACCACTGAATAAAAAAATTGGAGGAGAAAAGATTACAGAGGTAGAAGAATTTTGTTATTTTGGAAGCAGAATTACTAAAGATGAACGAAGTAGGAGCAATATAAAATACCGAATAACACAGGTGAAATGAGCTTTAAGTCAAAAATATAATTTGCTTACATCAAAAATTAATTTAAACATAATTTAAATCTTTGCAGGTAGGCAATGTTTGGAATAAGTAAAACAAATAGTTAGGGATGTAGGATGTGGGAGGTATACCAAAATGAAACGACTGGCTCTAAATAGGGAATCTTGGAGAGCTGCATCAAACCAGTCAAATGACTGATAAAAAAAAAACCAAATGAAGAGGTGTTGCAGCAAATTGACGCAAAAAGAAGCATTAGAGAAAATATAATTAAAAGAAGAGACAGACTTATAATCCACATATTGCGACATCCTGGAATAGTCACTTTGATATTGAAGGGACAGGGGCAGATGGAGAAAAATTATGCAGGTTGGCAATGTTTGGAATAAGTAAAACAAATAGTTAGGGATGTAGGATGTGGGAGGTATACTGAAATGAAACGACTGGCTCTAAATAGGGAATCTTGGAGAGCTGCATCAAACCAGTCAAATGACTGATAAAAAAAAAAACCAAATTTTTATAATAAAATTTATTCTTTGATTAATAATTCAATAAAGTTATTGATTTCAAATCTAAACATGAATTTTTTGTCACTGGATTATTCTATTTTACGTTGGATATTATGAAAACCACAGAAGATACAGTTCTGTAGTTCTGTGTGTTTGTGTACACGCACACACATACATTTATGTTTAAATAGATTTAAAATATTTGAAAAAAAAATTATACTATCTACAAAATTTCACCCACCCGCTCTCTAATTATTCTATACTAGTTCTATATAAATAGCAATGTTTGTTTTTTTTTTTTGGCAGTCGAATTTACTTTTACTTTTACACTATAATACGAAGAAAGTAATTCTCCAACCTATTACATTAATAACTTGTGTTTCCAATAAATACATTTTACTGTACAAGATTAGTAACATTGTCCCCTATTTTCTCAAGTTTAAAAACATTTTCGATAAAAGAACAGTTCCAATTGCAACATTATATTTCTAAATAAAAAAAAAAAAACTAGTTGATAATTATTAAAAATTTGAGAAACAAGTTAGTTATACGATGGTTAAAATTTTTCGACGTTTTTAATACATTTTTTAAGTTGATTTGGAAGCCGGCCTCCGTGGCCGAGTGGTAGCGTTTCGGCCTTTCATCCGGAGGTCCCGGGTTCGAATGGCATTTTTCACACACGCTACATTTCATTCCTCTTAAGATATACTTAATTGTAGTTCCGGAGGTTAAACAAAAAAAAAAAAAAAAAAAAAAGTTGATTTGGTAAGGTTTAAACAGTGTCACAAGGAAATCTGTTTATTAGACATTTTATAAATCAGGCATCTTGAAAATTGTGGAATTTCTCTTAATGTTTGTCATTTCTCAGTAAACGGCAATTTCATGGTCGTTAAAAATGTAAACACCTTCATATACTGATAAACAAACAAAAGATACATTTCTGGTACCACTACAGCAAACCAAACGCTTCTTACACTATTTTTTGTTTTTTAGTTCTATTATCTTTATCTTTCATAACTTCGTCATGATTAAATAATATGTAGATGCATTTCGGATATAATTCACCTTCAAAATTCAGTGTACTCTATACAATGTACAGTGAGTTTTTAAAATGGAGTATATCCAAATCGTGTCAATATATGATTTAAGACGAAGCTAAGAAAGGTATATAATTGTATTCAATACAAGAATTATGATGATCGTAACAGAAAAAAAATAATAGCTTCTTACTAGCTTTATTAATACATTAAATTATCTTACAACAAGCTGTAAGAGTAATTATAGTTCACTAGTTTGTAAATATTCATTCTCAGTCCGACCGGTTCTGAGACAATGCCTTTAATCGGAGTTCAACGAACGACCAATGCACACCAGAAAAATCTTGACGATAATTCAAATCTGAATTTAAGTCAGTGTCCTGAAGCATTACAAAATTTACAATAAAAAGTAACAAGTAACTGATAAGACGTTATTCCAAAAAGTTTTTAATACACAACGCCTTAAAAACTCACAGTGATAAATAATATTGCAAGGATTTTATCCACTCAAGTAAGAAGCCAAATAATTAAGTCAGGTGGTTAATTCCTTTTCGCCTCTTGTAGTGCTAACTAATAATCCGTTGGGCAACATTATACAGAAATAAATTCGTAAAATATTTTAATTAAAATGCAAATAATCTGATTCATACCACAAAATTAATATGATTAACTTACCTCTGCTTCAATGCGTGATCATTTTTTTTAACGGCCATAAAGTATTAAATTCACATTACACATTTCTTTTTTTAATACATCACTGAATCGAATTATTTTTAACAGTAAAAAAAATAGAGCTAAAATATTAAAATATACATTATTCATTTGATTATAATATAAATTTAAATATTATTAACTGATTATTAAATCTAGTCGTTTCAAAATTAAACAAAACGATCTTCGTGTTAAAAGGAAAATAATCAAAATAATCTTAAAAATCAGAAGCAAAGACAGATAAATAGAGAACTGAATTCTGATCTAAAGAAGCAAAAGACAACACGCATTGACAACTAATTCGCAATTCGTTGTCCAAGGCAAAGTTACTGCGCGACCTAATTTGTCACATGTCTATAATAAATTATCCAAGAATGAAAAGGTCACCATTGAATTTAACTAATGTGTCACAAGCCTTTAGCAATCGCAGACATACTACTTTTATTGGCATACGGTATTCAATTTGAATACGGTGTCGCAGAAAATTGCGCAGAACATAACGTACAACTCTACTTATTCAAATAAATACACTCTCTTCTACTAATTCAACTTCTTAAACTATCACAAAACCTATATCTCTTCCCTGAGAGACAATATCGATTCTTCATTTTATTGAATAAATGTTTTAAGAAAGGGCAGAATCATTCGATTCGGTGTGAATTGATTTTAATAAATTGATATTTCATTAAGGTTTGTTTAATTTATCATATAATAATAAAGAAATAATATTAAGTGGTAGTAGAGTACATCTATTAACATTAGTCGGACATCGACCCATTTTTTATGTAATGCAGGAAACGTTCAATAAACAGACGCCATCATGTCTAGCCACAAATTAAACATTTTTGCCCACCGGTTTCACCTCTACCACAAGTTTAACAAAGCTCCATTAATTTGATACTAAAACTTATTTAAGAAAAATTTCTGAACAGGCTTCTTTGCTTTCACGTTTGACATAACCTACACAAATTACAATGTGCAATACGAAGCTATTGACATTCAATATTCGTTAGTTTTTCACACATATTTATACTCCATTGAAACTAATACCAATAAAATATAAGAAATTATACACGAGCTCACTCTCCATGATTTACAAAGCAAATCTGGTACTTATTAGTCTAAAAATTATCATAGAAAATGTAATTTTATTAAAGATACAATTGAGTTCGATGATTTAATTAGAAAGTAAATTTACAGAACATGAAAAAGAATCTAGAAATAAATTAATAAATGCAGAAAAGGTACCTTACTTACGACAGAAAATTAGAATCGGAAAAGTATGGAAAGAGATTGCATATTGCTTTCCGTAAAACAACATGATAAAAAATATTTTTTAAATCAAAATTTTAACGTTACTTTGACTAAATTAATGTTTGGCCTCTGTCCAAAGAAAGATTGAAACCAGGAAAAAATAAATTATTTTATTATAAATATCAGTAACCGAAAAAACTGGTTGTAGTCCACCATTACCTGGAAACTGGTCACAAAATTAGTTTATTAGAAACAAGAGTTTTAAAAAAATGTAGTTTTTTTTTTATTGGTCAAATAGTTTTTTATAGTTTTTTTATTGGTCAAATGAAGAGGCAATCACCTTCGCGAACAATTATTTTGCACAGAAAAACGCCGAGTACTATTTGGACGGGTTAC
>JAAAKQ030498104.1:0-20702 GCA_010016005.3 Zanna intricata | reverse complement strand
CATCGAAAAGCTTTTAGCAGGGACAGGCAATAACCATAAAAAATAAATAATAAAACCGAAAAATCAAACTTAACACAGAATGTGTTAACAAGTACAACAGGACCAGTATAATAGACCTAGATAACGGATTCCTTTTAAGAAGAAAGTTTGAAGAGAATAATAATGAAAGGAATTCAGAAAGGAACTAAAAATGATTCTTTCTCAGGCTAACAGGTCCGTTTTAACAATCTATTCTTTATAGTACTGACAGTAGGCACACCTCTAACAGCTGTTGTTTGATGAGAAGGGTTACCTGGTCAGAATAGGAATTTATGGGAAAATTTAAGGGCGCAGACATTGAAATTATTATGATGCTACTACAACAGTTAAAAAATTAGGTGGGTACTGGTTTTGCAGGCCGGCGGATATAAATACTGGATAAGTAGTTAGGAAGGGCCGTGTTTGACATAGTTGCCATCACAGTGAGTAGTGCCGCCAGATTGTTTTTGATGCAATCAGTCAGGCGTGTAGTAACAATGAGCAAAGAGTAGGTCACAAGCATTCTAGTATAGCTAGTGGTTGAATACAGGAAGTTGTTTGGTGAGTTATTAGAAGACAGTAGTGAAAGTGATAATATTAAATTCATTTATAAATTATAGGGTAGTTTTATTGTAAACAGCAAAAGCCATAGTATTTGCAGAGATTGGAATTGTAGAGTTATCTAAAAACTTTTTTTGTTGTTAATTCAATATTAGATGTTAATGTTATCAATCATTATAATGGCTTTAGTTAATTGGACTGTATTCTGGTTGTTACGATTTAACTGTCTTTAAACAAATCTTGTCTTTATTTTAAATTGTATTTTGTATGTCATTTATTCACTATTATTATTAATGTTGTTGTTATTACTATTATTATTATTAATTTCATTATTTATTTATTTTCTATTTTTTCTAATAAATTATACTTATATAAATATTTTTAATTGTTAAGTCTCTAAATATCCTGGTTGTGCTATGAATACACGACAATATCTACAATTAGATCATTTTAGAGCTGGTATGATTTTACCCAATTATTGTTTCATCTTAATTTGGGACTACTTTTATAGCCCAACTTGGTACCAGAAGAAGAAATTGCACTTGCCGTAGTAGTAGGTCTATAGTCAGAACAATCAATAGGATCCAAAAGCTCAAGCAAAATTCTACAGTTAAAAATTACTTACCCATGAGGAAATAAATAATCAAAAATAAATAAGAAAGTTAATTATCCTGTTTGTTTCTGTTTCTATTACCTAGCATATTATGCTTGTAATATGAAAGAATTTAATAAAGATTACCTGTTGTATTCTTAATGAGAATTTACTGTTGTGTTTTTCTTGATTTTGTGATACTGTTTTAAGTATTGCTTCAATTAATTGTTTTAGTTTCATTACATTTTGTTTGTGCTAATGTTAATTTTTTTTATTTTTTATTTTTTTTTTAAGGAAGAGACTCAGAGAATGTTTGTTCAGGTATCTGAAGTAATGCATTTCTTATCACATGCTTATCATGCCCTTAGTGATATTATGTGCGACTTTTCACAACCACCTCCACGATATCTTCGTTGTCGTCCTGTGCTTATTCAGCATTCTGCTGTTGTTCAAACTGGCATTCCTATCCAGGTAATTATTAATTAAATTTATATGTATTTAGTTAAGAAAACATTTAACTTTTAAATTTTATTAATGATTAATAAATTAGATTAAAACCTCTTCGTAAAACAATTTATTTAAAATGAGTGATCGATGTTGAGGAAAGAAATAATTATTTCTGTTTATACGTCTTTGCTCTGATACTGCTTTATTTTTTTTCATTGTATTTTTGAATTGTGAGTGCAGCTTTGGAGTGAGTATTTAACATTTTAAAAATACTGTTCTCTTATATTTGCTGATCTTGTTAATGAAATTTTGTTTTTACAACAGTTACAAACATTTTAAGTCAAAGACATCTGTTATTATGTCTTTGTATTAGGTTCAGCTGTTATTTAATTTTAATTGTATATTTCCTTAAATCCGTTATTAACATTCATTGAATAATTTACTGGCATTGTTAAAGTAAGTAATGATTACATAATGTCTAATGTTTGTGGGCATTTACAATTTAGTAATATTAATAGCAGAAAAAAGGAAATAAATTTGTTTAAAAAATCTGAGAAAGGGACTTATTTTTAAAAGAACACCAAACTTTTAGAGTAAGAGAATCGGCTAAGAAAGTTAACCAAGAAAAATGTAAAATGTAAATTATAACATTAAAGTGGAGGTAATTTTATAAACCTCTTAAGTACTGCTAAGAATGCTGTTAGAACTTGTGGAAGTATCATAATGAAAGTAAAAATATCTTAATAAAATGTACTAATTATTATATGTGGTCAGTTTATTCGTCCCTGTTTAAAGGGAAACTATTTATTTTAGTGTAACTGTCAAAGCAGCAGCAAAGTGAAACTCTTTACAGCAAAAGCTGGGTTGATTTAAAAGCCAAGTTATTCAAAGCTTATAACTTTTTTTTGTCTGTGATGTCAGTCATTGAACGGCAGCCTTAGAATATAATCATCTTACATACTTTTCTATCTTTATATATATGTCAGAACAATTCTAGTACATCAAATTTTGATGAAAGGTCAGTAAAAATTGGGTTGATTTAAAAGCCAAGTTATTCAAAGCGTATAAATTGAAGTTTTTAGTAATAGCAGGTATGAATTTACAAGTTTTTATAAAATCTCTTTAGAAGATACCTCACTTTCCCTTTTTTGTAGATCAGTTTGAGCAAGAAGTCAAGATTTAGCTTATTTCTTTGTTAATCTTGCTGTATAAATATGATTTTTTTGTCTTATGATGTCAGTCATTGAACGGCAGTCTTAGAATGTAGTCATGTTACATACTTTTCTATCATTATACATATGTCAAACAATTCTAATATTAAGTATTTTCTAGTATTAAGTAATTAGTAGTAAGTTTTGATGGAAGTTCTGCGATACCAAATCTGAAAAGATACATATAAAATCTTATGACCATTGGGAATGGTTTTATGGATGATAATAAATGGTAGGCCATTTATTTTACAATGTTTTTGTTGGGTACAAGAGTTTGTTTGTTGTATTCATGTAAGACTTTGGAAGTTGGTGTCCCTGTGGCATGTAGCTTTTCTTCCCACTACACACTGAGCTGCTGAACCTTTTACGCTATACATATATACTATACCACAAAGACTACATAAATTACAACATAAACTCTAAACTGACAATGCCTCGACTATTTCTTTTTACACTTACACTTGTTGATGTTGTGAAACCTGACAAAAATTAACTGTAATCCAAGGTGGAAAACTGTTGTGCGATGGGTGGATGATTCGTAATAGTGAGTCTTGAACTGAATGTTGTCCTCTGGGCACAGGGTGAACCCAGTTGTATTAAGACCCAATTCCAATATGCACACACTCTGCTGGATGCTGGAGTGATCGTTTAATCGCCAGTAGTTGTGGAAACGATATGGCAGTTCCAAACAAAAATCTTATGATGATTGTTGGTCCACTTGAAAAAACCAACAAACTATAGTCTAAAGGGACTTTGACCAATTTTCATCATCCTGCTAGCATGATGAAAAACAAAATACCAAGGAACAGCAAGTTGCAATGGTTTTCCAGCTGTTAAGGAAATATATTCACTTGCAATATTGAATATCAGGTGTGCAAACTTGATAAGGTGATGGACTGCATCACTAATTTCATTGTAATGGCTAAATGAGTCTTTGTACCCTATTCAGTCTGTCTTCCCAACCACCATCTGCATAGCTGAACCTGAGGAAAATCACTACTACTGATTGAGATTACCGGTCTGCAGTTCAAAATGAAAGGACTGCATTTCAAAGCACCTTATTTTCTTGTAAAGTACCAATGAAGCACCTTATGTTTAAGCACCAATGAATTTTCTTTTGGTATTTCATTGTTCGTGTCACATTAAAACTTGATTAAAGTGAGATAACTTTGATTTCATTTTTAATATCTTTTCATTTAAATCCTTTTAAAAACCACCACTGATAGTAACAAAGTATATCTAGTTTTAAATTTGAATGCTGTAAAGATCTATGTTCTACTTATTTTGCATCCAACATAAAAAGTAGGATCCAATGTTAGTTTTAATTATTAAAAAATTAGTTCAATTAAACTATTTTTTATTTGTATGAAAGGAAATTCATTAACAATACGATACAGAAAACTGACATTTTTTTTAATAACTAGTGGAATTTTGAATTTTTTTGGTTTTATTGTATATTTTCAAACTGATTCAAAATCATGTGTATGGTTGTATACATTAGTATAGTCTACTGTATTAAAGAGTTCTGGATGATTTCAGGCTCAGATCAATTTGACTGCAAACGCTTTGAACCAGAATCAGGCTTCTAACCAGGGACAACAGCAAGCAGGTAGTCAGGCTAATAGAGAAACCTCTGAGGTGACTAGTGAAACTTCAGCGAATAACAGCAGTACAGGTACAGGAACAACTGATTCAAGTAATTCAGTTTCGGGAGAACAGACAGGTGGAGCTGGAGTGGCAACAGGGGCAGCTGGTGGTACAAATGGAAATGTGACTAGTGACGATCATACTAATCGTTCACAGCCTACCCAAGGTAGGACCAGATTGCGAGGTAGGGTTGAATTTATAAACAAGTGTATTCTTTTTCATTCTCTGCTTTTTACTATTATACAGAGTAAAATGTTGTGGGATATTTTTTTCCCCTCCTACTGTTCACTTTTAACATGTTAAGTCTATTTTTGTTTCTGATACAGCCAATTATTTTATGTACGCATTAGTCTTATAGTTTTGTAAGACCTTTTTTAATTTATTAACAGTTAAATGCTATTTCACAACTTCAAAACTTTAGCAATGTAGGTTGCTGAATTTTGATTCAACTAGCATATGACCATTGTTTAAGGTGGAATTTAGAAACTACAAATTCTTGAAATCAATCTTTCATCTGATCTTAAATTTATTCTTCTTTTTCATTTTAGGGCGAGTCCCCTTTATACTTAATTAGTTTCCATTGTATAAAATAATCTATTCAATTTTTATTGATTTACCTTTTGTGTGTACGTTTGTATGTACTTTCTTTTCTGAGAAATGGATCCATCTAGCTTACAAAATTATTTTGTTTACAAAGAAATTCTTTTCTACATGATTTACTTGTAACTTATGATCACATTACAGTGAACCAAAGTTACTTAAATATATCTGGTTTAATATTACCCTTAAGTATTTAAATTTCATTATTCGTTTTACATATTTTGAAAATTTTTTATTTATTGTTGTTTTTATTTATGTCTTTATAGCCGTTTTCAAAATTCTGTTAGTTTTTCATAGTTTAAGGTAGTGAAAGTATTCTATTTTTTATTTTTCAGGTGATAAAACCTATAATAATTTAAGCCTTGAAAAAATAAAATTACACAAAGTTAACTTAGCGTTATTAAAACACAAAAAAAGAAATAAAAAGGGAAACCTTAGTAAATAACCTGTGAAACTTTCAATTTTTCACAATACCAAAGGACATACATTGAAGTTCAAAATAATTAAGAGTTTCATGCCATTTTCTTAATTTATTCTCCTTTATTTGTACAATATTAAAATTAATATTTGGGCTCAGACACATCCATTTAATTGATGGGCTTGATGATATTACAGTTTTTTTTGTAAAACTGTTCTAACTCTCTTTCTTTGACCATCTCTATCACATCTTCTTGAATAATTAAGATTTAAGAAGTAAAGAATAAGAGTAAGGTCAGTTTAATAGTGCTGGTGACTCTGAATCCATGTTCACTGTGTTGTTGATATTTTGCTTTCACTTTGTAAAAAAAAATTTCTTCTTGGTCTTGTAGTTTGTTTTAATTTTATTCTGTGTACTTTATTTTATTACTTGGTATTAAAGTTTTCATTAAAAAGAAAAATTCACTTTATTAAGTTTTAATAATGTCAATGCAGACAGTTTAAATAAAATCCATTCTATTCATACTATATCATACATGGCATGTTCATGGTTTCAGCAAACATTACTTGAGCCCATTTTTGTGTTTGGCTGTCATTCATTCAGAAACTATAAAAATAATGTATTTTTTTTTTTTATAAACCTTTTTGATAAATGAAGATCATCTAAAAAAATGTAGACACTTCTTTTAATTAGTTACAAAATCTATTGCAGGTATTTTAAATTTTCCTAATAACTGTTTGTTTTTAGTTTTTAGAAATTCAAAATGCACTTGATAGCATTTGTGTCTCATTTTTGTTTTGGTTATAGAATACCAGGTGTTTGAGAATTATGTGAACATCTTTGATATTCAGTAAATAATTTAGTTATTAAGATCCAAAAACAGGTTGTAATGAATCTAGAAACATTTAAACTCAAAGTTTTTTTTTTACTTGTAATCAAAAATTTAATAGTGTGCATCATTAGTAACTCACAAAATATCCAGCCGGTAACCAATTCCATGCCATGTTCGTTGTAACTCATCCACATCTATGAGTTGGAATGCGTTAACTCCTTAAAGGTCATCAGTAATTCACATTTTGTTTACATTATCCTTGTTGAGACCCCAACAGAAAAAATCACATGGAGTTGATTGAGGAGGCCAAGCAATCTGACCATCATGTCCAATCCAGTGATTTGGGAATGTGTTTTCGAGGGATTGATGCACTAATAACCTCTAATGTGGCGACATGTTATCTTGTTCGAATATGATTTCAGGTTGTAACTCTTCAAACCTTTCTAACAAATCCAGATAGATATTCGCATTAACAGCCATCTCCGCAGAGAAAAAAACGCCCACTCCGATGATTGTGTAGGAATCCGTACCAAATATTAATTTTTGGGTTATCTAATATGGTCATGTGTTTTCTCTAATCTCCATTTTTGAATGATCTGAGAGATCACTTTTCCAGACATGTGAAATATAGTCTTGTCTGAAACATAACATAACATTTTTAATTCTTTCAATCATTTCCACAGCAAATTTCTTTCTAACAGTGTGACCTTGGGGTGAAATGTGTTGCAATACTTGTAATTTATTAGAAGAGAATATTAAGATTTTTCAAAACATTGTAGATCATGGAAGATATAACTCGTGCGCTGTGTTCAGAATTGACTTCCCAGAGATTGTGAAAAAAAGACTGACAAATGATCTCCATTTTTTCATCTAATGTTCTAGGCCTGCTTGTGCTCTTCTTATGTTCAATACTGCTAGTTTCTGTAAATTTATTTAACTATGAATGAATACTTGTTTTAGAAGGTGGCTCTAAATTATACTGAGTTCTAAAATTGCATCGAACTTTTGTGTCAGATTTTGTTTCCTTAAATCGTTGTACCCATTGTGCTTTTGTCTATGGATTTATGGTGACTGATGTATGAGGTTACATATTCAATCACAGTGCTATCTATTTATTGCTGAGGGAAACTTTATGAATTACCTGTTGGCGAGAGCCAACCATTCGTTAATAGGACTATTACATTTTTTTAACAAGACATGAAATTTGCTCATAACAGGCACCATTTCTCGGACACCTGATGTATTAATGCAAAAAAAAATAGAACACATTAATATAACAATTAATTAAACCAAATAAAAATATTAGGATGTACGATGTGAGGTAAAAGATCGTTGTTTGACTGGAAAATGTGCTTAAAGAGATAATTACTGATGACAAATCGTGGGTTTACAGTTCCCGAAACAAAGCAGTCTTCACAGATGGAAGCTTCCATCTGAGCCATGACCGATATAAACATGTCAAGTTCTGACTAATGTCAAGGCAATGTTGATTATTTTCTTCCATTATGAAGGCTTTGTGTACCATAAATACGCACCCAACAGGTCAGACAATTAACAAAGAATTTTACCTTCAGGTTCTGAGAAAATTGTGTGATGCAGTGAGGAGAAAATGGCCACATTTTTGGGTGACTGGCAACTAGCTTCATCACGATAATGCGCCAGCACATTCATCAAATGTTGCACAAAAGTGTTTGGTAAAATACCAAATTGGGAACTTCACCAGCTTTTGTACAGTCCCGACGTAGCCCCCTACGACTTTTGGCTGGTTCCATAAAAAAAATCCTTATTTTTGTTTAAAAAAATATATATATTTATATATAGCAAAATATAGTTTATAATTGTTAAGTTTAGTTTATATAGTTATAATTGTTCAGTTTAATTGTTTTCTATTAACTAAATCAACAGAATTATGCTATTTTTCAAATGTAACAATAACAATTATTATTTTCATTTTTCAAAATTTTTTTAAAGTGACATAACATTTGTTATTAATTGTTGAAGGATAAGTTTAGTAAACGTGAAGGAATGAAAAGAAAAAAAAATGCTAACATTGTCATTAATTATATTGAAATTAATTAGTTATTTCTTAATACATACATTTTATCAAAGTTTTACTGGTTAAGTTTTTTATTTTATTTCTATAATAAATTTGAGAATCCTATTTTTATAGATGCTTCATTTCCATTTTGAAGATAAAAATCAGGGGATAAAGGATGGATGAGGGGAACAAACCTGATTAGTGTATAATCAACAACTTGTAGTGAGTTGGATCTATGTCTATGATCACTACTTGTTGAGTTTGCGGGGAACAAAGAGGAATAAATAAGGGAATAAATACTAGGCATATTCATACAGTAAAAGGTCGTTTGGTTATTAAAAACAATTGTGAGAAAATGTTTTTACTTACAGTTCTAGTTTATTACATATCTACTTCATCTTTCTATAATTGCCATTCAGTTCTAAACACTTTTTGTAATTCTGCATCAGTTTCTTTTACCCCTCTGCATATAAGTTAACCACCTGGGAATTGAACAGGTTGACAACGGCAGTTAAATTTCCCTGTTGTTTTCAAATCTTTGTTCACCAAGCTACATTTTCAAATGCAAGGAAGTTGTTGCTAGATGCAAGATCGGGACTGTATGGAGGATGGTCAAAAAGTTCCCAATGAAAATCTTGAATCTTGTTCTTTGTTAAGGCAGTGGTTTGAGTTTGTGTGTTGCTGCAAAGGAAGCTTACATCAGACAACAGTTTCATGCCTTGTTGATTTTGGATTGCATGTCTCAGTTTGGTGAGTGTTTCACAGTACATGTCAGCTGTAATTGTTGATTTATGTTCCATGAAATCAACCGAATGATGCCTTTTTTGTCCTAAAATCAGTAACAACATTTTTTGAATTGAGTATGGAGATTAAACTTCTTGGTTTTGGGGAACTTGAATGGCGCCTGTTTAAAATTTTTCAGTTTTTGGGGAATTTTAATGGTGCCATTGCATTGACTTGTTTCTCTTCTGCATTGGTGTAGGATACCCATGTCTCATTACCTGTAACAATATATCACACAATTGTAATATGTCTTTCATAATTTGTGATATCCATGCTTTTCTGTGACAATTGTGTACAAAGAGGTGGGTCCAACATGCAGAAATTCATCAGCCAGAGCACTAATCATCAACTGTGGATTACATTGCAGTTTTCATTCTCTTCTTTAATGATTTTATTGGTCTGAATACTGGGCCTGCCACTCTTAATCTTCATCATGCACATTACATTTGTGCGGCCATTTTTAAAGTCTTGAACTTTAAATTGTCTAAACTTTCCTCCCTCATTATTGTAGATTCTTACACTAGGACAACTCCCAATGAATTTCAGCAGCTGAAGATCCTTTTATACACAAAAATTGAATTACAGAACGCACTTCACAACTGGCGGGAGAAATGATTGTTGCAGACATTGCGATCTGCATTTACCAGCAGGCAAACTATTATTGTATTCAAACAACTGCAGTAGCTTCGTAAATAGCCTATAGATGGCTCTGCATGCATGAAACTGTGTTCAGACCTGCCAATATTTAAATATAAGCCTTATATTTTTATGAATATGCCTCGTATTTCTGTTAACTACATTGTTTAAGATGATTACATAAATAAAGTCATTTGAACTTGTAAGACTCTTAAGTTAATTTTGTACCCTTCTTGAGCAGATTTTTTTAATTTTTATAAATTAGTTTTTTTAAATTACTTAAATTAGTTGGTAAAAAAATTCTATCCACTTTTCAGCAGTTGTTTTTGAATGTAACTTTCTCAGTTTTTAAAAGTAAATTTTTAATTGTGAGATTACTTTTTTATTGTTTTAAACTGGTCAGCTCAACTTGTAAAAATCTAAACTACTTGTATGATTTTTTGCATTTAGCATTAGAGCACAGTTATAAATTTGTTACTTTGAAATGAGAAATGTTAACATTGAAAACCTTTAAGTAAGTTCACTTTCAAAGAGTTTGTTACAAATAGTGTTTCACAATGTTTCCAAAGATGACAATATTTGATTTTAATTGTTGTTATAGACACAGCTTACATAAAGTTTTGAAAAATTTTTTTTGTAATAACTATGCTGTTTTGAAATTTTATTTAAAACTTGCATTTGTGTTATTTAATTCTGTTATTAGTTTTAAAACAATTAAGTAATTTAGATAATTATTTTTTGAATGATTTATATGTGCTTTCATATTGAAAAGTTTCCTTTGTTACAATACGAAACTTTTTTCAAGTAAAAAAATAATTAAATCAAAAATTTTAAAAGAATTATACTAATTCTGAAGAATGTGAGGTTTGATTTCCAGTTGCTGGTACCATGGAAGGCTAGATATTTATTAAACAAATTTAAATAGTAATTGTGTTATTTGATATTTCTTTTCAAAGATTTTTGTTAACCTTTAACAAGGTTTTTTTTTTGTTAAATGTTTTACCCTAGTGAAAAAATGTAAGATTGCTAATAATTTAAGTTTGCTGTAAAATAAAAATAATAAACTTATTTCCTGGACTGAAACTTTCATAAAAAATTCTTTGGACCAATTATAAATTTCCCTTTATAGATGTAGCTGCACATAGCACCAATAGAGCTGTAAAAAGTAAAAAAATGAAAAGTAAATATAAAAATTGCTCTAAAAAAAATTCTTTGACTGAACATTTATACACTGGGTGTATCACAAAGTTCTCCCAGGACTCAACCTATTCTGCTTATAAAAATAATTGAAAAAGTTAATATAAACATATGTCCTAAAATACTTTGTTTTACACTAGTAAAAAATTTCGCTTTGATTTCAGCAACCCCGGTGAAATGAGGTCTTACTAAAAATTTTAAGAAATTAAGGGGCGGGAATTGGTGATTTCTTATGGTTTTTGACCTGAAAAATCGAATAAAGTAGATTCCAGAAATGTGTCTGCAGTATTTTTTGAGAAATCTGGGTGAAAACCAATAAAACCCCTCTCCCATCATTTTTTTATGTTTGACATACAAGTAAATTTGTTAATTGAATAATATGCATATAAAACTTTTAAAAAAATTTGTAGAGAATTAAATTTTGAACAAAATAGTATAAGGTAAGTTAAATAAAATAACAAAAAAAAAATTGACAACTCTGCAAGTATGTTTTTTTTATCAATGGCATAAATTTCACTCAAGATTGTATCAACAGCTTATGCAGTGAGCGTACATTGCAAAAGTACTCATGAAACAGTGAAAGGCAATTTTCAACATCAATTTAGGGTCATTGTATGTTGTGGCTTTCTTCAAAATTAGTTGTTTGACCATTTATATTACCTGGCTATTTAAATGCTGAGGTCTGTTTGTACTTCTTTTTAAGAAGAATTGCTACAGCTACTTGAAGATGTTCCTCTAGCACTGAAATGCAAATTATACTTCCAGCACGATGGCACGCCTTCCCACTTGTTTTATAGTGTTTGCACTCAACTTAAATCTTCATTTCTCGGAGAAATGGATCGATCATAGAGGCCCACATTTCTGCTACCAAGATTGCTTAATCTAACATCTTTAGATTTTTGCATCTGGCGATAGATGAAAAGTATTGTATACAAAACAAAAATACAGTCTTGTGAGGAATTAATTGTCTGCATTATGGATGTGGCTGAGCAACTTAAGGACAGCCCTGAAGAACTAAAACAAGCAACAAAAACAATACAGAAACCGCCCAAAAAATGTATTGAAAATGGCAGGCTTATTTTTGAACATTTATTATAAACTAGTATGTATAATTCATTTTTGTCTAGTGTCCTGTTTCCAAATAAAATTCTAATTTTTCTGATTTTTGTTTGTTTTATTCAACTTATACAATTTTGTTCAGAATTAAACTCTACAAATTTTGTTTAAAAGTTTTATGTTTTTGTTACTCATTTAACAAAGTTATTGTACATCAGACATAAAAAACAGTATTTTTTACCCTAATTTATTGGTTTTTACCTCAGATTTCTCAAGAACTACTGTAGATACAATTCTGAGACCTATTTTGTTCAATTTTTTAGGTCAAAAACCATAAGAAATTAATTCTTCCCCTTAATCATCCTAAAAATTTCAGTATGACCTCATTTCACCAGGTTAGCTGAAATCTGAGTGAAATCTTTTACTAGCTGTAACTCACAAATTAAGTATTTTAGTGTATATGTTTATATGAACTTCTTCCATTGTTTCTATTGTGGAATAGGTTATGAAAGTCCTGAAGGAACTTTGTGATACCCGAACATCATGATTAATTTCATCAAACATTTTTTGTTTGTTTTCATTAAATACTGCTACTATTCCTCTTACTATTACATTTAAATAAATTTTTTTTTGTTATTTTATAATTTAATATCTATAAAAACAGTGTGTGTTAATAGATTCTATTAACAAGATTGTAATTAATTTTAGGAAGCCGTTCTGTCAACATTGGTGGACCCAATTTTGAACTTTTCATGGATGTTGCTCCAGGCTCTATTACAATTGATTCTTTGGAAGCCACCGTTGTCACAAATGCTAATTCTAGTAATCCTAATGAAGTTAATGGTAAATCCTATATTTTATTATTTATTTAGTTTTTTTTTTTGTCATCATTCAGTTGAATTGGGTGATGCTATTATTATCCATACATTTCTATTCTGTTTAACTTTTGAATCTCACCCAACCTATTAACTACATTATAAACATCTTCGGTTTTGTGTTAAATTTATTTCAATGTTTCTTCCAATGTAGCTTTTACCTCCTATTATCAAGTTAACTAAACCTGGATGCCTTAATGTATGGCTAGTAGCCAGCTTAGTTAAATCTCTTTTATTAAACATTTTCCCAAAAATATTTTTATTTCATCCAAAGATTTGTTTCAAGATCTCTTCATTTTGATTTTTATTCATAAAATTTTCAACATCATCCTTCATCTCATTTTAGATTTTCTGTTTTTCTGATTTCTATGTTTCATGAAGCTACCATGAAGCTGATACATTCCAAGTATTTTCAAAAATTTATATTTTCTGTTTAATGATTAGATCTGTATTTGATTAAAAAAAAGCCTCTGTTTGCAGACTTTTTTTTATTTGAAACCCCTTATTTGACTAGTCTGCCTTTCAATGTCTTTGTAACTTTGTTAAATTTTTGTAACTTTATTACCTAAATAATTAAATTTTTTCCCATATTTTACATATTTTGTTTGTTTCACTATCTTAATCATTTATTCCTTATTTATCTTCATTTATATTGCATATTTTAGTTTGTCAGAATCTGTCTCCTCATCGACTGGCAATAAATTGATGCCAGACAATATCTCTTCTAGCTTACTTTTTAATTTTTCTTGGTCATCAGAGCAATATAATCGGCAAATTTTAACATCTTAATTTTTTTTTTATGGGTAGTAACTCCATTCAAAATTTTTCTTTTTCTTCTTTAACCCGTTAGCTGCATTAATATATAAGGAAATACATAGTTCTGGTGCCACAGTGTACAAGGAAAAACCTGTCAGGCCGTAACAAATAACTGTTTTAATTTGTAAGGGATATTTTTATTTGTTGATGTAGTTAAAATTTAATTTCAATCTCAAATATTAGGAAAAAACAAATGTACCAGTGCTACTCACGACCTCATAATGATGCATATATAATTCATGTGCCATGAGTATCACCAGCATTACTTTCACATTTAATTTCCACTAATAAAATTTAATTTTTATATTAACGTTAGGATTTAAGATTACAATGTATACTTAGACATTTTCTAAGTAACCAAAAGTAATAAAAATGTTGTATAATATTAGTACTAGTTCTTTTATTTCAAAATCTGATTTTACAGTTAGTGATGTTAAATAAAGAACAGTAAGCACAAACTTTTCACATTCATTACACTTTGTACATATAAATTTTACATTTTTTGTGCTATTGCTTATCCCTGAACTTTTGTAGTATCTGCATAGCAAAGTGCACATCACTATCACATTCTCTAATTTCTGAAGAAATTGATTTCTTTCAAAAGCGGCTTCTAATATATGTTTCTTGACTTCCTGTTCATTTTGAATATTTTGTTAACAGATTTCTGTATTTACCGACGTTGAGCTTCTGTAAAACTAGCTATTCCCTGAATGTGTATCTCTTGCTTACTCTTATTATAATCAATTATTGCTATTGGTTCACTTGCTAGTTCTCCCAACATTATTTTTTTCCCCTGTGATAATCTTTCTTAATGTGCGTTTCTACCAAGACAGAAATCTTCTTGCTTGTACCTCCATTTTTCATTGTATTGCCTTCTTTATTCTGCTTCCAGTTCGCCTTTTTAGATATTTTAGCATATCAGATTTGCAGATGTTTTCTGTTTTGCCTAAGTGACCCAGTAAATGAATATTTTTATTTTATTTGTCTTATAGTAAAATCGTTAATTGAACTGACATATAGAAGTTATCGGTAATAATTACTCTTCCAGAAGACAAATATTTATTGGCAAGTTGAAGCACAACTCTTTCGGACAGACCAATTGAATTTAAATCAGATTTTCCAAAACATATCAATAATTACCAAAACATAGTTTTCCAAAAAACTTGTTTTGGAAAATAGTTTTAAAAAACATAGGGCATAAGTTACAGGATTAAAAAGTTTAAACATCTTGAGTTCATATTTATGGCTTTTATTTGGAATATACTGCATAAAGAATAATCTCCTTCTAAATGGAATCATCGATTCATCTACAGTAATAAACTTACCAGGTATGTATTCTTCGTGGAATCTCTTTTGAATTTTGTTGATCAATTTTCTAATCGTATACATTCTATTATTTATTATTAGCTGTTTTTTTGCTAGCAAAATGAAAGAATTTCACTAGGATCTGAAGGCGATTCCTGCTCATAATTTTAGGTACTAAACAATTTTCTATAAAGAATTGACGTATTCCAGTAGTCAGAAATTTTAGGATATTTCACTATCTCCATGTACATTATTATGGAAAAAAGTTTCCATATTTCGTTATTATAAATTGTGTCAAACCACTGACTGCAGCAATAAATACGTTTTCTTCTATTTTGCATCATGAAATTTGTAGTATTTCTGTTAGTTTCTACTACAATAAGATTTAAAATTTCTTCATCAAAAAATCTTATATATTTCAATAATTGTTAAAAATTCTTTATTCTGAAGACATATATATAATGATAATTATATTTTTCTTTTACCTGTAAACTGGGTATGAAGAGTTACTTTGGCCTCATCAATCTTATGCCACTCACCTTCTGATGGTTCCACTTTTTCTATAGTTTCCTTTTCCATTTCTAAATATTGTTTGGGAATCATATTTTCATTAATAAATGGCGTGTCTGAAATTCTGTCAGGCTCGTACTCAAATTGACAGAGAAAATATACTTTTTTCATCACTACTGAAAGAGTATGGCATGAAGTTCTTCATCGCTCAAGTTTTTTTTTGTGTTGGTTTACTTGATTTGAAGCTGCTATAACCAGGCTAATTATCCATAATTAAAATACAAATATTTAAATTGTAAACATTATTAAAAGATGAAAAATTTTCTTAAATGTTAATTCATTCTTTAAAAACAGAGTAAAATATTCAATACACCAAAACTTAATTTGTAATTAAAACAGATAGGATTTAGTTATCATTAAAAATACAACTAATGTGAAAGTTTTTGTGTAATTTTCACTTCTACTAACTAAATTTAGTACAAATGTTGCATTGATATAACTGTAAACTGATTAATTAAAAACACAATACAAAAGACATAAGAGAATATAAAAAATAACCTCTTAGTATGCAATATGCAATAACTTGCTCACTCGTCAACTGAAATTCATAAAAGAGGAAATTGAAATGTCAGAAGATGACACCCCTTTCTAATCACATTTTCTGAGTTGCTTTATAAGTCACACACAAACAACAAAGCATTCTAAACAGGCCAAGCTATATAGCTTATAATAGTATATTCTGTAAAAGTGTGTTTGAGAAGCCAGCATGGCTACTCATGGCTTGTTTGTAATGGAATCTTGAGTATCGCCGACACATCTCACGGCTTATTCATAAATTAATCGTGAGTAACACCAGCACATCTCAGTGTTAAAGTAAAATTTGAAAGCTATAGGGTTAGTAGAATACATTATCTTTTGAATTGCAGATTAACTTTCTTCATTTACTTTTTCAACTGGTATTTGATTTTTGAATATACTATAAACAACTTCTGCTTTCCCTAGATTTAAGAGAAATTTTTCTTAAAAAATTTGGAGCATTCATCAATTCTACTTTATAATTGTTTCTCCTGAATTTACTAGTAAATTTCTACTCCTGCGCCTTTATCAAATTGTAATTTACAAAATTCTGTTTAAGCATCAAATTTATCTCATCTCTTTCCACCTCTTTCTTTAATTAGTACCCTATATCTTTGCCTATACTTTTTTCTAACATTTCTTAAACTTCATCGTGTTTAAATCTGTGTATGTAGTGTTTTGGGTATTCAAATACTCCCTATATGTTACCTTCTAAGTGGCAGCCTATCGTATCTAAGTGCTGCCTTCTCTGAACCTTGGAGTTGCTTGGTTAAGGTGGTGGAATATTCCTTAAAAGACCTTTCTTTAGTGCGCTAAAGGCTTTAATTTGAGTGTATGTATCTAGTTGTATAGCATTCTTTTAAGTTGATTTTGATTTTTGTGTGGATTGTAACTATAGCAACTAAATGTGACTTTAATATAATGAGTTTCCAATCTGTATTTTAAAACAGTAGCTGATTGTTTGAGGTACTGTGAATTAATTTTCTGCGTTTAAAATTTGTACAAACTTTTGTAATTCTCACAATTCTATTTAATTTTGTCAAGATTTTAGAGAAAATTTGCTTTGTAATTTAAAAAAAATAATGATTTTATATATTCAGTCAGGTTGGTTTTTGAATGTACTTGTTCAAAGCTTTTATCGTCTTTCTTGAAAAATATAGATTATTTTCTGCCTGTTCTTTTCTATAGTATTGATTTGAATTTTTATTATAGTTTGATATTAAAATTAATTATAAAATAATGAAAATTCTATATATTTTAGTTCATGGAATTTATTGCTCATTGTAAATACCTTTGTATAATATTAACAATGATTCTTTTCACCTGTTACCAATAATGTTATTTTCCTAGTTATGGGTGGATTTCCATGGGGTACTCCACCTCCTGCAGAATTTATTCAAAATTTGATGCAAGCACTTGCTGGCCAAATGATTGATGGAGGTGCTAACAGACAGGCAACTACTACTGCAAGTAGTACTACAAATACGAGTACAACTCAGCAAACACCAACCGCTCAGCAAGCACAGAATCCTCCGACTGCAACAGCAAATTCTCAAGCTAGAGGTAACACTGCTACTCATCCCACAACTTCTACTCAGACCCGTTCTACATCTCGCCCTCACGTGCATCTTACACCAGCTGTACAAGGTACTTTAAGATAACATTACAATATTTGCTACCTTTATACCATAATCATTGTTTCTGGTTTAATTTTTTCCTTGTACTTTTGTTTTATTTCATATAATTTTTTAATACTCTTTTTTGAAAACTTTTTTTTTATGATAATCTTTGTACTTTCTATTTCCTAAAAGAATAAGTGATGCCTACTGATTTTTTCCTTTGAAGACTTTTCATTTATGTAGCACTGTAATTATTTCATGCAAGTTGTATTAACTGGTTCATATCAAATTAAGGTTAAATGTAGTACTTGAAAAGAGGTGTAACTAACATTAAGGAGCGAGTTGTATTAATATGGTTTATTTATAGTACATTGTCGTTCGGTTTTGGTTAAAAACTATTTTAAAAATTAATAAAATACTTGGAGTATATCAGTTGAATTTGTTTATCAATTATCTATGTATAGCATTTGTTATCTATGGATGTTTTATGTTCATCCTCAGTAAAGTAATATAAACTTAGCAAAATTCTATGAAATGTTTTGAATTAAAATCTGACTAAATTTTTCGCTAAGAATACAGTTTTTTATTTATGTTGTTGCAATGATGAGTAATACTGAAAATTCTTGTTAATTTACATGTTTGATGTATCGGTGTTGTGTGTATTTGTAATATGTATTATATATCATTTTAGATGTATTTTTTATTTAGTTAGTTAATAGATTACTTAAATAAAATATACCAGATTACATAAATGTCTGTTGTTTTTCTAATATTTGTTTCTTAAAGGAAGTTTTGTTAAGGATTTGATGGACATTATTAAAAAAAAAGAAGATTTTTTCCTTGTATATATTTAATAACCTTCTAAACCAATAACATCAATAAATAAATTGCAAAATACTAATTATTAAGGAAATAGTGTGGTGTGTGTATAAGGCAATAAAATAATTTTATATTGAAATCTTCAGTTTTATGAAAATTTTCTTTCTTCATTTAAGAAAAAAAGAAAATTACTTTTATGGTAATGTTTAAGGAAGTAAGAAAATCAGTATCAATTTAGAAGGAAGAAAATAAATTTTCTTATGCTCTAGAGGCACCAACTTGTAATTAATTAATCGCTCAGCTTCCTTTTAAAAAGTGGTAAATAAGTATCTGTGAAACTGACCTGTAAATAAATAGAAGCTGTTAAGAGGTAAAAATTATGGTAATATTAAAGTGTATTTAAGAATTAAAATATAATTATTATAGTAAAAATTCATGGGATGTTAATGTTTGGAAGAAGAAATGTAAATTTAAGTTTTATGTTTACATGTGAAAAGTATAAAATTTATTGAAAAATATCAAAGCCACATCCATTTGCTTTTACTTATGTTATTAATATTTTCTTGAGAAACTCCTGCAGGACAAATTTTTTTTTTTTTTTACCCAAAATATCACTGACATTTTATGCAGGAGAGACCTTGAAATTTTAAGAAGTGACCTAAATCAGTAGAAGTGACCGTAATCAGTCATTTGTAAAGTGTTTTTAGTTATGGATTTCATTTCTTTTTTTATGGTCTCTTAAAATGATCATTCAGAATGATCTTTGTCCTGTACATTTGACTTTCATTGAGTATTGTCTTCCCCTCTTACAGTTAATATTATTTACTTTTTATTTATTATTTCATCTATGTATGTTGTCCTTTGCTGGGTCCTGGGTGATTTTTTTTTTTTGAGATAAAAACTGGTTCACACTTTGAATTTTGTATTTGTAAGAAGAATTTTATATTTTTGCACATTTTTAAACTGAGGAAAATGGTAATATGTTGATAGACAGGAACTTTGCTCAGACTGTTATGTACACAGTTACGTGCATAACTGTGTATAAAAAAGTAACCAACATTTTAAAATTTATGCAAAATTTAAGTCTTTTTAATAGAATTTGTCATTTTGCAACACAATAGCAGTACTGCCTGCATTGTAATGTATATCAATATTTTCACCCATGTTAGATTTATAGTTCAAATTAGCAACTATGTAATTTGGATGTATTTTATTATGAGTAGTGATTTATTTTGTTTGAGAATGATGGAACAAAGGATTTGTGTTAAATCTTGCATTAAAAATGGAATAAATTGCAGTGAATTGATGATGTTAGAGAAGGTTTTTGGCGATGGGAGTTATGTCAACACCAAGGGTTTAAGAATGATACAAGCAATTGCAAGATCTTGAAGATCACAAAAAGGTTGGACTCCAGAACACATCAACAGTAAATGTAATATAAACAGAATAAAGGACATTGTGATAAAAAATTGTCAGATCATTAGATAAGTTGCTAAAGATGTGGAAATACCTTATGCCTTTGTGTTTTGATTAACATTTTGAATACAAAATGAATAGCAGAAAAATTTGTACCAGTAACATTACATTTTCAACAAAAGCAACATTGTTAAAACAGTGTAGAATAATTGTTACGAGACATTACCGATGATTCAGATTATTCAAATCATTTAAATTGTTGATAAGTGGATTTGAGTATTTATCATTATATAATCGTACCAATGGGCCATGCTCGACAAATGTTATATACAGTTATGGTATTTTGATACAAAGGTCCAATCATCACAATGGAAATGTCCTGAAGAACCATTGTTGAAAAACCATTCCAAATTTAATCGTTACAGTTTCAACTTCTGTTTTTTCACTTGGAGTGGTATTAAAGTGTAATACTGTAATGTATTACATTGCAGTAATACATTACGAACTCTTATGAAGAGTCTGTAATGAACTCTTATCACAAGGTTGTATCTCCTTTAACAAACTATATTAATTTTATGCCATTTACACGAGGCAGTCCAAAGAAAACAACCACAAATTTTGACAAACAATCCTTGGATTTTGCACCACAATAATGAAGTCGAGAGTTCTAAGGTTCAAGTCCTAGTAAAGATAAAAATTTTTATACGGATTTGAATACTAGATCATGGAT
>JAAAKQ030498093.1:2481-12635 GCA_010016005.3 Zanna intricata | reverse complement strand
ATATTGAAATTAGCATAACAGTGCAAAATAGAAAATTTATTGCATCTGATAACAAAAAATAAGTGAACTGAGGGATGAAAAATATTAACCATGAACCAAGAACAGAAACCAGCCAATTACATATTGACCAATCTATATCCAAATTACACTCATGAAAATTATTAAAAAAATTGGATACACTCCCAAGCTCGTAATTTCCATTTTAAAAATAATTTTTTATGCATATATCTTCAAACCTTTTTTAAGACTTGATTTCCAGCTAATCCAATAAATATTTATACAGGTTTAACTGCATATTGTTTCATAATATTGCACTAATAAAAGAATACTAACAGATAAACTTACATAATAGGTATATAAAGGTTCACATAATTAATTAATGCATGGTACCTCTTCAACTTTTAATAAACAACCATAGACAAGACTTAGGAGGAAAATTATTAATTAAAAAAGAACAATATAAAACAAAAGTTTTAAAACACAAACACAATCTTTTAAATATTGTGGTAAAGCTTAGAACCAGGAATAATATTCAAAAACTGGCTCGATAAAGGAATGCCAATGACTTAAGCAATAGGGTAAGGTGTATTCATACATCAAGTGTTATATATACATCATAGGGCAATTCTACTACCAGAAACCCATTGTGTAAATACTGCTGGAAAACTTGAAACCAGGAATTTTATTCAAAATTAGAATTATTACACACCTACACAGCTTAAATAGTAATCATACAAAGCTTACTGATAATCAAATCATAAGCATGAGGACTGTAATTGGGACACTGAGACCAACATCTCTTAATTTCCTTCCTATCTTGTGCAATATATATCATAACAAACACATGCATAAATCTATACATGTATTATATGGCAGCAAATATAAAAGCTACAGTTAAAAGTAATTTTAAAATATTAAAAAAGACTTTCTGATAAAACAAACCAGGTATAATTTTTTGCTTGCTGAAGGTCATTATAGTAAAGCTGCAATATTTAGGTATGAAAGAAATAAATTTATTTTGATAAATTTTGATAAAAGATTTATTCTATGAATTAAATATTAAGAAAAAATAATAAGGTAAAGAAAAATTTAAAACACTAGTAAACAATTTTATAAAAATAATCCTGTGTATTATGCATATATGTATCACAATAATGTATTGATATTTATAGGCCTACTTTTTAATAAAATAAAAAGCATATATCATTAAAATGCTGAACAAAAAAATTGTTACCATTTACTTGCTGATTTTTCTTTAATTCTGTACTCGATTTTTTTTTAATTTTTCTTCCATCTTTTTTCTCTGTGAAAAAGAAGAATATTACTGCATACAGTAACAAACTACTTATGTATGTATAATAAGTACCTCGAACTTTACATAAAAGTGTCTAGTTTCATTTTAAATCATGTGATTAAAAGTTTTAAGTTTCATTACAAATGAATGTGTACAGTATTAATGTCAGTAAGAGGTGAGTGCAAGTTAGTGTTGTGAAATATTGTCTACATATTTGTATAACAAAAATTAGCACAAACAATAATAAATATGGTATAGAGTAATAGATGAAATAAACACATAATTATAAGCTTCTTTTCGATAAATATATAAAATACATTAATAAAAACTGATTGCATTCAGTTTTATATCTAATATTTGATACTGATCATCAAAAAACTAAACAGAAAATTTATACAACATCTTATACAAGCAACACATTAACTATTTTTACCAATTACTTAGGTATCATATTAATTAAATGATATGAACAAATTAATTTAAAAAAAAAAAACAGTCAATAAAAATTAGAAATAATTCGTTAGATACATGCAATTAGTCTTAAAATTTAATAATACTTTACAAACTAATTTAATTATGCAATTAACAACATAGACTTTACCATTCCACAACCATTACCTGGTGCATAATTTTCTAAACACAGAAATGAGTCGATGAATGATTTGTTAAAGTATTTTATAAAACAGGAGTAAGAAGTTAGGTTAAGTTATATTACTGCACATGCAATTCTACAAAACTCCTGCTTGACGAGGAAAAAATAAAAATTAAATATCTAAAATCTAAAAGAAATATAACTTATAATCTAAATCACAAAAATGAAAAATCAATAAAAAAATGTAAAGCAAAACTTTTTACTTCTGTATAATTCCTAATTCTATATAAGTCATGAGTATATGAGTAACATGGTACAATTCTCATATGTGTTACGTTATGTATCAAATTGAAAATATATTTTACATAGTAACAAGACATCATATAGGTGAGAACTCATTTCCTAAAATAATGGTTTATTTAAGACAATGATCATAGGGAGAAGTAATGTAATGAAAAATTAGAGATTGGAAGGAAACCCAGTGATGTGCCACCAGAGATGATTTGTTCATTATTTGTATAGACAGAAAAAAGATTATAATAGTCATAAATAATCAAAATAAAAAAAGTGTGATAGTAGCAAAATAAAGGAAAGTTTACACTTAGTTTTATGGTTATAATATTAAAGCAGTTTTATTCCCCTGCTAAGAAATTACATTATTATTCATGCCCCTAAAAAAAAAATCCTAATGAAATAGCCAAGAATAACACATTTTTTAAACATACATAATCCTAATACTTGATTTCTGACAAAATATACTATTCTGGCAACTCTATTTTTGATATGAGATTCCTTGTAATAATTTAATTTAATCTTATAAAAAACTAAATTTACTTACTGACTTGAAATTACCACCAACAAAATTTCAACTTACCTTAGGAAGTATTTGAGCTAAGAAGTAAAATATAATCTACTCTACACAAATTATTTCCTTTGAAACAAAGCAATTGTTTCAATCGCTGACAAAATATTTTAAACCCTAATCCTATTTAACTTTAATTAATAAAATTTAGTTTTTTCATTGTACTTAAATGACTAATACATCCTTTTTAATTTCTCCTAAGTCCAGTTTTTTAGATTCTCTTTCCTCTATGTAGTTATTTAAGATATAAATTATAATAACTTAAGAAGATTTTCTGTCTTTGGCAGAGGGGATAGGTGCTGTTCCAGCAAATTTTGGAGAAAAAATAGCTATTGCATAAAAATTTTTCTTTAATTTCATAATTCTAAATATTCAATGAGAAATTTAGAAAAAAAACACTATATCAAACCATTTTATCCATCCAACCTAATTGTTTGTTCCAAAAAGTGATATGTCAGCTATTCTCAGGTTCCCTGAAAATAATCTTATTTCAAAGGAATGTGATTAAAATCTACAAGTGTCACAAACTACCAAATAATGGTTAACTTATGGTTAATGGTAAGTCTGTTAATTGTCATACTAGACAGTTAACAATTAACAGACACGACAGTTAATATACGAGTAACACTCTCAAACCACAACTGTTACCATAAGAGATCTCTTATAAACTTATTTTAATGAAATAAAATGTTAAAAAGTATGTTATCTAAAAAAAAAAATAACTTTTGTTTACCGTTTTATCATGATAATACAAATATTTAAATTAATTTTTTTATAAACTCCTAAATATTAACTCTTTTTTTTGGAGATTATCATATCAATAGTTATTATTGCTGCTTTGTAATGGCAGACAAATGAAATAGAGATGTTTTGCAACTAAACTATCCATCACTAACTGTCTGAAATATGGAAGACTGGTAGGTCTGTTTTTTCTTATTTTTTTTAAATTAATTTCTGTCTGTCTTAATATTTAGGATGGTAATCATTTAGTCCAGTATAACATTCTGTATACTTCTTATAAGGCTTTGAACAAAAAATTACTTTCTGATGACCTCAAAAACAGAGTATGAAATCTGACGCAGAGAACAATGTTGTAGTAGTTTTCTTTCTACTGTAACAATTATCACACAACCATAACAAAGCATAAAAAAAATATTTCAGTTTATGATTTATATGTTGATAATAATAGGCATGTTATTTTTTTTTCAAATCCTTATTTCTGTAGTTTAAATGTTTACTTTCTGTTTTTTCTTCTAAATACTAACTTTTACTTTCTTGTATACGTAGCAGTTATAACTACATAGAAGGGAAAGCATGGTGATGATCAAAATTGGACATATCCAGTTCTCAACACACCTTGATGAATCAACCCCTAAGGAGCCCCGAAAACAAAAAACAAAAATGGCATAAAAAACCATTAAAATGGTTTTAATTTTGAAGAATTATAGAAGGCAGTAAAAGGAGTGATTTTCATTGCATTTTTTTAAAAATATTCTGGTAAAAATTATTTTAAAAAAATCTTTTGTCTAAGATTTTTTTTCCTCCCACTCCAAAAAATAGTCATAATTCTTAAACTTTGTAGAAGGCAGTCCCCCATCAAAACAGGGTCTTAACCGGCCACCCCACTTAAACAACTCACATCCCACTTAGTGGCCAGCCACTGCTGTAGTTGTCTGCTATATTGTGTCGTCACAGGTGAGTAATAAAATTAAGAAAATTAATTTAAAATGCTACTAGTATCGCCTCACCCATGCAAATTAAATATGGTGTGCACACGCACTTTAGTTAGAATCATTGAATTAAACAAACAAAAAATATTGTATTTAAATAAAATGATAAATATTTTAAATGAAGTTGTGTGTGTAAATTGTGCATTAGAAAAAATCCATGCGATGGAAGCCAGTCCTACAACTATGTTGTACAACATAGTTGTCCTACAACTATTCATGCAGAATGGGATTTTTTTTTTGTTATTAAAATAATAAGTCAAAAACAGAGGATGAAAAAAGTAGTATTCAAGAGGTTTACTTTGATAAGAGTTCAATAAAGAGATCTGAAACCGTATTAATCTATAATAAATCAGTAATGGGCAATGACCTTTTAGATAAAGTATCCTCTAATAAAAATACTACTTACAGTTTTAACAGTGGGGTATTTTCTAATCATCTGGCAGGATTTTCATCAGGTGTAGTTACTGTTGATAGCCGGCCTCTGAGGCGCAAGTGATAGCGTTTTGGCCTATCATCCAGAGGTCCCGGGTTCGAATCCCAGTTCGGCATGGCATTTTCACATGCTACAAATCATCCATCTCATCCTCTAAAGTAATACCTAATGGTGGTCCCAGAGTTTAAAAGAAAAAAGTTGCTGTTGATAACAGCTGGTTAGTTAAAGTTAAAAGGCATGAAGGAAACCAATACATGAAAAATGTTTGCCAGAAGCTTTCAAGCAGAAGTAATACTAGCCAACAAAGAAAAAGGTATAATATGAAAAAATGCAGAGCCACCAAAAAAAAAAAGTCACCATCAACTCTCCCTGGTAATAACGTTATGAAGATTGTTCTTCATACTATTCAAAATAAAGAGATATAAAATGTAAAAGTGGAAAATGTAAGATTTGTATATATGAATTTTCATTTTTATGATGCAGAATACACTTTTTTGTTGTTTGAATAAAGATCAAGTTTTAGGTAAAATACCTCTTTTGAAGGATTGATTACTTTTATATTTATATAGATAGTTTCATTTAGATCCTTTAAATTTTTTTTTACATTAAAAAAACTTTTGCATGAAGAATTAATGGCTATAATATTATCGAATGTATTTGAAATTATCTATATTTATTTTAGTTATAATAAAAGCAAATAAATAAATAAATTGGTATTTTATTTACTTAACTACATTTAACTAAGGAGGAAAGAGATATAAGTAACCTGTACGAGAATAAACTAGCAGTGAAAACAGCAGCTAAAAAGAGAATTGGAAAAAGGATGTAATCAGCCCACCCACTGCTTTTTAATTTATGTATGGAAAAAGCAATTGAATAACTGAGAAAAAATTAGGACAAAATAAAATTGTTAAAATTCACCTCCATTAATGCTGTCTGTTATGAATAGGAACCAAAAACTAGTTGAAACAATTTTGAATAGTGAAGTATATTGCTATGAGAGTAATTCAGTTTGAAAAAACAATTAAACAAAAGTATTAAAATTAATGAATAATTAAATACTGAGATAGATAATTCATCAGAGGTTATAAGAATTTTGCAAATTACACAATAAAATTACAAATGGTAGATGAATTTAAGTAGAGATGAAAAGCAGTCTGACATAAGGAAGGAGAGCTTTTACACAGAGAAGAATCTTCTAGTATCTAATATAGATCTCAAATTTAGAAACATTTTCTTATAAATATTTGTGTAGAGTATAGCTCTTTATAATAGTGAAATACAAAAAAAATTTAAAGCAGCAAGACAAAGAACAGAGCTTTCAATGATTGCATTAAGAATGTTTATTCCATTATTGCAGTAGAATGTTTAAAATTTGGTAAGTTAATAAAACAGAAAATTAAAGGATTTTATGATGAACAGGAGAACAAAAGAGTTCATGGTAGAACCTTGTAAAGAGGTGAACTGGGTTTATAAATTAAGGCATCCAAAGTTTAGTAAATCTGGTGATAGGAATCTGTAAAAGGTAAAAATTATAAAAATAAAAGGCAAGATGAAATTTATAAAATAGGTAGCAAGGACATAGTATATATAATAATAATGTTCCATGTTAAGAGGTTAGCTCAGAACAGAAAGGAATGGAGAATAATATCAAACCAGTCAACTGACCTGTGACACAAATAACATTATAATTAAAAAAATATTTTTTTACAGAAAATGCTGCTAGCATGGTTTTTTTTTAATTTATTCGTTTTTAGTAACAAAAATAATTATAGGTTTTTATGGTTACTTGATATCCAATTTAGTTTTTTTATAAGTAATTTTTTATTGTAAATTTCAGTTTAAATAAACAATAAACAAAACTTGATTTAACCTTGTTAATTTATTTTCTTAAAATTTTTCTTTAAAATTCTTATTGTCAAGATTAATTGATTTTAAGTACAGTATATTAGTTTTGAGCAGTAATTCTGTTAAAATTTAAGTAATCAAATTGTGTAATATAACTCAAAAATCTATAACTGGAATTTTCACCAACTCAACAAAAATATTTAATTTAACGAAAGTAGACAACTCAAGAATTTTGTATTTAACAGGATAACTTATGAGATAATTGCATGAAATAGAAATGAGCATTTTTAACAGCAACCATACCTTATAAAAACAAAACCTTAAGTCAGTATTTCTTACTACTTGTTACTCCAGTCTAATCACACCATTTAAATAAAAACCAAACACGATCAAAAAGTAAACAAAATTATGATTAATATTATTATTAGAAAAAACTAAATTTAATTATGGTCATAATATGTAAAAGAAAAAAACAGAAGAATAAAGCAACTCACCAGATTTGGGCGCAATACATTCATGTATTGTCCCTGCAACACTTGCTGCAGTAACATGGTCCCGTACATTCTACAGAACACAGGTGATGTTAGTAACATAACTCACACAAAACACTCTCAACATGAAACTAGCTATACAATAAAATTAAAAGTAAATTAATAACATAATAAATAAACTTTTATAATAATACTAAAAAAAGAACATTATAAATACAAAGTCATATATATGATACATCTAATACTGTACATTATGAATATTAGAAAAAATACATTTGTTAATAGATAATTAAAAAAATGAAATATTATAATAAGTTTTATGCCTTGTGAACCACTATCATGTAAAAGTCTGCAATATACAGATAACATACAGAGCTATGATATACAGATGCATAGCTTAAACTATAAGGATTTTCACATAAAGGATTTTATAAACATTTTTATAAAAACTTTCATTAGGCTACACTAGTGAAAATCTTATTATTTTCAATAATGTTATGCCTAAGCATCAAAGAAAGTGAAGCATTTCAACTTTACCTAAAACCACCGTGGACTTCATGACAAATTAACTCAACATTATTTATTATTATTCATTTAAACAACTAATCTAATCAGTTCTCTTTTAGCTGCTGTTACCTTCCTCTACTCTCACATTTTATTTGTTTCCCAGAAAAACTATAATAGAAATTGTTGTAATCGGCCACCACTCTGCTCTATCTGTAACATCAAGATGGCACCTTCTAGTTCCAAGCAGAGCAGTCTGTTTCTTCATTGGGGCAGAATAGAGTGGTAAATATTCTGGTTGGTACTGTCCAGATTCCTACAGAGGATACCATAAGTTTTATAAAAAGCCAAATTAGTAGCAGAGGTTTCTATAGAATGAAACCAATAAATGTAAACTCTAAATAGAGGTGTATACCTTTGACTCAAATTAATTTATACTTTTAACAGGATCAGTAACAGACTGATTTCTTCCAATAAAGAAAGAAAAAATAATAATGAAGAGAAGAATCCAGAAGGAACTACAAGGGATTCTTTTTTCAGACTAACAGGTACATTTAACAATTTGTTCTTTGTAATACAGACAATTGGACCTCCGAAAGCTGTTGTTCAACCAGAAGGGTTACCAAACCGGAATAAGAATAAGAATCGAAAACGTAAGGGCATGGAAGGAAAATTATGCTTAAACAGTTAGGAATGAGACAGGTACTGGTGCTATGGGTAAGGAGAAATAAATATTACCAGAGACCAACGAAGAGAACCATTAGTTCTGTGAGGATGTGTTCAGCATAACAATGGTAACATGAGAAGTTTCACAAGTCTGAGTTTGACATGGTTGCAGTGATGGCAATATCAGTAAATGTGTGGTAACAAGTGAGCATTCCCTTGTGGACAGTAGGTAAATGCAGAAAGTTGTTTAGCGAGTTATTGGTAAACAGTAATGAAAGTGACAGTAAGTATATTCATTCATGGTTAGGGTAGTTCTTTTGTAAACAGTAAAGAATAATATTTTCAGAAAGTGAATTGTATGAACTTTAGACTTTTTAGTGTTATCTTGTTATTAATGCAATATTACGTTCTAGCAGTCATTAATAATGTTAGTACCTTGGACTACATTCTGGATTTTATAATTTAACTGTCATTAAACAAATTTTCTCCTTTTTATTTAAATTACTATTTTAAATTATTATTTTGAACTGAATTACTATTTTTCCGTTTATTTTAACTTTAAAAAATTCTGTTTATTATTTTAATATTTATTACTACTATTACTATTTTATTATTATTATTACTTTATATATTTATAATTATTATTATTATTATAACTAGTTTTTTTTGTTATATTTTATTGGTGTTGACTGTTATATGGTCATTAACCCCTTCCTCATCAAAAAATAAAAAATATCTTCTCCTCCCCTAAAAAGAACTCAAGCGACATAGTCAAGGGCTATGTCTTGTCAGAAAAAGCATCTAAAGATAGATTTGTAAAAATGGTTATTGAAACCCCAAAAACATAACATAACAAAGGTGTAAAGGCCCTTGTTATTTTAAAACCTTCTTAACCATTTCTTTTGAAACTTTGTCAAAACGAAAAATTACACTTCACTGTGATAAAAAATTAAAACACACTAAAAAAAAAATTTTAACACAAAACAACAAAGGTGAACAGGGTCCTTGTCTTTTAACATAACACAGATCAATAATTATAATGAAACATCAAAGATACATATAAAAATTATCATATTAATTAAAAATTATCAAATACACCGTTAATTAAAAAATTCTTCATGGAACCATACGATCAATCTCTTCTTCATTTCTATCACCTTGGTTTTCCTTTAGGCATCCATTAGTGCTTCTTTTTTCCATCTTCTAAAGGCTTCGATGTCAAATTACAAGGTATCTGAGGCCTCAGAGATGGAATCTTCAGATCCTCCATCATAAGTCATTGAGGATCACCTGCTATCGGCATCAGGTGACACCTGCTCCACTGTTGCAGTCAGAAGTACATCAAAGTCAAAACTGGATGCACACACCACTAAAACACTTGGAGCAGCTGAAGTTCTTGGCTAAAGGCCTCCATGCTTTCAGAGGCTCCATTGTTGGTTGTTTATAATCTTCCTTTTACAATATTTTCACTTCTGGTTTCACAGATCCCTCTGTGGGAATTTTTTCTACTTCCACTTTTGCTTTAGATTTGACTCTGTCTTTCTCTCAGTTACTGCTTCTTTTGACTTAATTTGTGAACTAGTTGTAGGCTCAAGGTTTGGCTTTATAGAGTTCTTTTATTTGAAAACTTCTGCTTTCTTATGCATCAGCTTTGGACTATTTCCTCTTGAAGGTAGTCTCTTCATTTTTTGATTAATGATGTTCCACCATATTTGCGAGGACCGGTGCTATTTC
>JAAAKQ030498082.1:6151-20703 GCA_010016005.3 Zanna intricata | reverse complement strand
GGAAAAAATGTAACTATTTTCATTTTTCCTTTCCCGGCGAATATAGCTAGAATAGATATGTTAAAGGGGAAAGTGTGTAGATCTTGTAAGAAATTGGGTATCGGAATTTTTTGAAAATTTTTTCTGGCTGATGTTATGCCGAGAGGCGATTCCAGCCGCCCCTGGGAAGAACAGGGGGAGATGTTTTAGTCGGTAAGAGCCCGACACTACCATCTGTGCGGGCAGATGGTAGTGTGCAGAGGCGGCTGGTAGAGCTTTTTCCTCCTACTACGAAAAAAAAGACAAAAAAAAAAAACAAAAATTGTATGTATGTACGTATATGTGTCGCATTGCTTTTTGCCTTTATAAATCAGGATTGATAAAACCAATTTTCTTCAAGTTTGACTTCCTATATATGAAGCATATATAGCTTCCTTCAAATGAAGCATATGATTAAATTAATTTTTTCCAAAATTCGTTACGAGAATGGGGGATATGTGAAAAAAAATTCGATTTTGTTGAAAGGAATTTTAGAGAAAACTTTATGAAAAAACAAATTCCTTACTTACAATGCACAACAGAAAATTTCCAAACATCAACTCCAACCGTGCAAAATTTAATGTATGTTTTTTTATTTTTCTTTATCTACCTTCGATTTAAATATATAAAAAAAAAAAAAAATTAATGTTTATACTCCACATATAGAGAAATGTCAATTTTTTTAAAATTATAGACTCCCTGATCTAAAATGTAGAAAATTTCGTTTTTCTAATTTTAGTCTTTATTGAAGCGGGTGTTAGATTTAGAAAAAAAAACCTTTATTTAAGCAAATTTTTTAAGCTTAACCGATGTAAATATGAATATTTTTAGAAAATTTTTTTAAAAAATTTATTTCCTATCTCTAAAAAATATATATGTAATATGTTTTTATTTTTTGACTCCAACTCTTTTAATTTTTGTATTAAAACTTTTTTTTTTGTGTTTTTTCATTATTTAAAGAGTTATTAAATCTAGTATAGCTTTAGCATCTTTGTTATATTCCGGACCAAATATAAAAAGCAATTTTTTCCATTACTTTCATAAAAATTATACTTCATATTTTTAGTATTTTTATACTATTCTCATTTAAATTAACTTTTTCTTTTCGTGCGGGATCACTTGTTTATAAATAAATTGACCGACGTAGCCATGTAAATTATCAATACTTTACCAGTTTTTTTTTTTAATCAAAAAAGGAAATTTTAAAAATTCAAAAATTATGTTAAAATTGAATTGAAATATAGTAGACTTAAAGATGTTAAAGCGATATAACTATAAAGAAATAATATTTTACTAGTTCCGGAAACTTTTAGAAACTAAAAAAGAAAAAAAAAAAATTAATGTTTATACTCCACATATAGAGAAATGTCAATTTTTAAAAAATTATAGACCCCGGATCCAAATGCAGAGAATAATTCGTTAAGTTATTCGCTCGCTTAGTTCCTTAGTTATGTTATTATTTATCTTATGTTATTCGTTTAAAAATATTCAAATTTTTAAACCCTGGAATCCCTTTTTAAATATAAGAATTGCTTAATATTTATAAAACTAATATTAGCATAATTATTCTATTCTTCAAAATCTTTTAAGGATTATTTCCAGTTGTATTATAGATTCGAGAAATGTGAAAATTAATAATGAGTCAATGAGAATTTGTTTCATTCATATATATTAGTTCGTTTACACATTTTTTTCTCCCTCAGTTTATGGGTTAGTGAAACAATATTCCTTCGTAGCGGTAAATTATTTATCTACTGCAGGAACATTACTTGCATGGTTGCATTTTATTTCTTCCGGTTTCATCATACCTATTAAATTTTATCCGTTAGGGATAGTTAATCAAAATAATGTTTTCCTGCTTTTTAAAAAAAAAATCCTGCTTGGATATAAATATAGTTATTTTTAGACATTTAGTTGTACAGGAATTTAGATAGTTAATTATGGTTTTGTACCGATTAGAATATTTTATTTATTTATTTTTCTATTTGATTACTACTAATTTTATTAATCTTATATGAATTAACAAATCTCTAATTTTTAAAAAGGAAAATTCATTCTTAAGTTTTTTCAAAATTAGATTATTTTGTTCAGCAAATTATTATTATATTTCAAAATCTGATGTGGACACTAAACGACTTCCTCGTACGCATATTAAATTACATACAAATATATTTTTTTTAAATGAAAAGTTCATAGAATTTTATTTCATTATTAATTTCTGATATTTTTCATATATTTTATATACGAGTATATTATTATTATTGCATTATTACTTATCATAAAACATTTTTTTTTTTACAATCAGAGATTAATAATTATTAATAAATCAATGTATTTAAATTAAAGAAAAAAGATAAAAAAAAGAGAAGATGAAGTCTGATTAATGCGATGTGCTTTCCCTTATAAAATCAAAATAATTCATTAATTAAAATTTAATTTGGCTATAACTCTGGAACCAATGAAAATAAGTACCCATTTATGATACATCGTTTAAAAGCTCTCAAAGAGGGCTTATTACTGCAGGTAAAAAAAAAGTCAAAAATCCAATTTTTTTGGATTTTCTGTTTATTAGACACTTTTGGTTCAGTCGATTGAAATCAAAACGGGAGGTGCACAACTAGATGTTACAACAATCCTAAATCCAAAATTTTAACATTCTTCGGCTAATCGTTTTTGAGTTATGTGAAATACGTACGTACCGTACAGTAGTTACACCGAAACTAGTCAAAATGGAATCAGGGACGGCCAAAACGGATATTTCCGTTGAAATCTGAAAACCGAAATTTTTTCAGTTGACCATTTTATTGTCATAGAGTTGTCAAACAATGGTTTCTTTATGAGATCATGAAATATTGTCTTTTATCGAAATGACGATATTTCATGGTCTCCCAATTTCCTGATTTATTTGTGTGGGTTTTTTCGCCTTCATTTTAAAAATAAAGCCTATACTAGTCGATCTGATATAACAGAAGAATTTTTAAAATCAACATCCGAACAGTTACTGAGATTCTAGTTGAAATGCATCCAACTATATTGTTTCATTGCACTGCAGTCATGAGACTGCAGACACGTCTACGCAGATATGCAGAATTGAAAAAATTAAATTTTTATCCGTATTCATTAACGATATTTTTTTTTTTAATTTAAATATTATAAGTAAATTTATTTATTTTAATTTTTTCATAAGAATATTCCTATTTACACTGAATCATGAAACGTATTAGTAATTATTGAAAAAAATAAATAATTCGATATAAATTTAAGAATAAAATTTGCTTTATTATATATTAAATTTAATTGGAGGAAAAATTAGTGTATATTAGAAATAGCATATGTTTTTTTTTTTTTAATTTATAACAATTAAAATTAGTTTTAACTGTTAAAAAATAAAATAATGGAAATAAAATTTAGTACAAGTTTAACAAATTAACAATTTTATTACAATATAATTTATAAATTCATACAGCAGAGTTAAATGATCATTAACAGCTACCTAAACCACCCATATTAGGAATAAACAACTATACTGGTGGTGATGTTATGTTGTGTGATATATATATCTTTGTAAATTAGTATTATACATATAAGATAAGGTCTTATAAGATGTACAACAAGCAGCTTGCAACTCTAAACGTATCTTAATTTATTTGTTCCAATTAAAAGAAGATATTTAATAATTAATATAACAACCTTTATCCAATTAAAACGTATTTAATGCTTCAATTCAAGTTATAGAAGTACTTTATTTGAAAATTTTAATTTTAATCTCTGTTTTTAAATCAATGAATACACCGTGAAATTTTATATTTAAACATATAAATTGAATTCACTAATTATCCAGAGCAGTTTTATACAATTAATTTCTGCAAGGGAATTATAAATAACTAAATATTATTTTAAATTAAATGAATTATTTATACTAATAAAGCCGGAAGTAGTTCCATAAAATTTCAGGAAAACCGGAAAATAATAACATCAATCAAAACAAATTTCTTACATAAATATTAGAATAGGAAAATAAAGATATATCTAGATACAAATGAACAAAAGAAGGCAGTAAATGACAATTGATTAATAGTTGGATTTTTAAATAAGAATTTGATGAACTGTGCTGTGCTGTGCTGTGCTGTGAACTGTGAAACAACAATAACCAATATGTTTACCGAAATTACCCAAATTAAGGGAAAAGACTTCCAAGAATAGCGCGAGTTGTAAACTCAAAAAAAAAAACAAAACAGTGGGGAGTGCCCTTGAGTACTCTCTATTTAAGTGGGCAGGAAATTAGGAAAAATATACAGGAGAAAGTCCACCATGGTCGAGGTGAAGACTAAAACCGGAGGGAGATGGGAAGCTCTCTGCTTAGTTGTCACTCGTCTAGGCTTGCACGAAGGGCATCGATGATGAGTCATGGGGATTCCAGATCTCCTGAATCCAAAGGCACCTCCTGAGACTGAGTACTGCTTAGTTGCAGGTTTGATCTTGGAGTGGCGGAGAGTTGTGAGAGGAGGTTTAGCTGATAAGGAGCAGGCCACTACACGCACTTAATTTATCATGTTTTGGAACCTGCTTTGCTCCGGTTTTTAACCTGGGCTTCGAATCCGACATTTCCCTATGTCCCCAAGGAGAATACGCAACTGTTAGTCCTTCGTAATTCGAAAAGAAAAAAAAATGATCCAGTTATGATTGTATTTTTCTCCCTTCTAGATCAATCGCAACCGAAATTAAATAACACTAATGATCCAAGTTTAGAAGTTATCATAAAAAATTTTATTTCGGATGAAAGGTCGGATCGCCACTACTCTGCCATGGAAATCGGCTTAAATTAGGCTTATTATCCCCCACCATCAACAGAATCCATATTAAAAACGACATCCACATATTATTACATATAGATATATGTAATAATACTTATTAAATTACGTAAATACATTTTTAAAAGTCCATAAAATTTTATTGCCCCCCATAAATTTCTGATTTTTTGTCATGTGTTTTTTTTTAATTGTTATTATCGAATTATTATCATTAATTGTAATTTTATTTACAATCACGGGTTAATAATTATTAATAAACCAAAATATTTAAATTAAAAAAAAAAAAAAAAGTTAAAATAAATAAGGAGATGAAATCTGATTCGAACCGATGTGCCTAACCTGGTAAGATCCAAATATTTCATTAATAAAAATTTTATTTGACTATAAATCTGGAACCAATGAAAAGAAGTACAACTTATATCGTTGACAAGCTTAATAAGGGCTTATTGAGCTTAAAGCTCAATAAGGGCTTATTACTGCACCTAAGAAAACGTCCAAAATCCAAATTTTTTTGGGTTTTGGACTTTTCTGGTTCAGTCGATTGCATTCAAAAAGGAAGGTGCACAATTAAATGTTACAAAAATCCTAAATTCAAAATTTCAACATCCTACAGCTAATCCATTTTAGTTATGCGAGATACATATGTACGTATGCAGACGTTTCGCCGAAACTATTGAAAATGGATTCAGGAATGGTCGAAAAAAATTTTTTACATAAGTTATCACAAAAAGCGGTATAAAATACAAATCTTGACGTAAGATTCTTCATGTTTTAAAACTGAAACCATTATATTGACTGTGAAACAACTTAAAAGAACAAACTAACCGAAACGTCTTAATTTATTACGGCTGGCTTTTCAAAAAAATTATCGATGGATTGATAGATCCGATGATGTACTCGAATAAGATATTAGATGAAGCATGGTTTAATTTATCGAGATACGTACGATGTTCGTATCTCGAATCTCCTTAATGTATCTCGATTCTCCTCCGAGAGGAACAACGCCCGTCAAGTGGCATTACCAGTTGCCACACCACCCCCTCCGTTCCTTGCCCTGAAGGGCTTTACTGGAGATCGTCTTTCAGCCTCGATCTGATAACATCCACAGTCATCAATCAACCTCGGGGAGATGCCGCCGATGGGAATGCCCCAAGGGACATTTACATCGGAAAATTTTCCGATGTGTCCGATGCCTTCTACGAAGACATAGGATACCTTGTAAGAAACCACCCAGCCTTAAAAACTCGTTCGAAAATTCGCGGAAGCACGAACTCCCACGGCTATCTCGCCACCTATTCAGCAAATGGATGCTAGACTCTACTCACGTAAGCTAACATTGTTTCACCTCGATGGCTTACAGTGGAGTGCGAACACCACTGTTCGCCCTCCACTGTGAGGAAATTATAAACTTTCCTCGAGAACCTCAGTTCTGGTCCGTCCGGGAGCTGAGTATAACCTCTAATCTCCCACGACAGCTCCAACTTTGAGCCCCGCTTAGTCGAACTACAAAGCTGATCGCAACTTAAGCTTCCCTAACACCCTTAAAAGGTTCACTCCATTTCCACCAAAGTATTTCAAACTCAAAACTATGATCGTACTCGGGAGAATGAGAGGGTATACTCCTGAGCACGATCTTCGTTGATAATCAAGACTAATCTAACCGAGGTTCGGTGCCAAAGCGCCTACCTTCGGCCAATTAAACTGTCCAGGTGAACCCTAGCTACCCGGGGTACTACTGTATCATACTCCCTCAGCTGTTCTGCTCAGTGTGAGGTAACGGAGAAAACCAGACACATTTGTCCATTATCTGTGAGTCTTCCAATTGACTCGCAGATCCAGAAAAGAGTTTACTCTCTCGAGCTCCCTAACAACTCTGTTACGTTCAGCTTCATACCGGGGACAGACGTGAAGGACATGGTCCACAGTGTCCTCAATCTTACAATCCGTCAGCCAATCGACGTACGTACGTACAACGTCACGTCAAAGCTAGTCAAAATGGATTCACGGATGGTCAAAACGAATATTTCCGTTCAAATTTGAAAACCGAAATTTTTCGACATCTCAGTGTTTCCTTTACTTCGTACAAGGAAGTAAAAATTAATTATAAAATAAAAAAAAAAACAGATTTGATTAAAAACCACACTAATTCTTAAATATAACTGCAAGAAAAAATGTTAAGATGGTTACATTAATTACAAAATAATTTAAAATAATAATAAGGGATCCCTATTTAATTATTACTTTGATCACATATTTACGATAAGTTGAACGGGATGTACATAAATCGTTTCTTTTTTTTTTGTTTATTAGTTTTGTTCTTAATTCATATAATTTAAAAACTCATTAACACATGAATATTGTTTATTTAAAAGAAAAGTATATTACTGTAATTCAAATAAATCGGTGGGAAATTGTGTTTTAATAATTCAGCAATTTATTAAAAATAGTAACGGAAGCATAAATAAGGATCATCATCATTTTAAGTCTGAACTATTGTGTTGAGTAATACGACAAACAGTTTCGTTGTCTGGTTTAGTTTAAAGGGTTATTGTTATTGTTTTAAGAATAACTGAACATTCCTTTTAGCAAAGATTGCTTACTCATAAATATAAACACTATATTTTAATATAATTAGTTTTATTTTCTTACATAATTCAAATTTATTAATTCATTTATACTTACTGATGATGATTTTAACAAATTTTATTTTCGAAATCCGTTTAGAGAAAATTATTCTTTGTATGATTGTCTATAAACAAAAATATAATAACAAAATATAAACATTTAAATAAATTTTAATAAAATAATATTACCTTGAAAAACTGCACCCACTCGAGCTGATCGTGAGTAGCTGAACCCCCAAACAATGAGGGAACCTGGTCTTCAGGCAGTAACTGCATCAATTGTATACTACTAGTGACTACATGACACTGAAAAATAAATAAATGTATGTAATTATATATTATTTATGAGTGTATATATAAATATATATATTTAAAAAAAAAAAAAATTGTTATAAATATGTTTCAAATAAATTAAGATTTTGCAAGAATATGAAAATATATAAGAATATAAGATTACTCATGCTTAGGGGTAAAAGTACTACGAATTGTTAAGTAAAAGTAAACTTTCCAAATCATTATTCCATTATCATAAACGAAAGTATATTAAAAATTTATTAAAACTTATTAAAGAGCGAATGCGAAGGTGTACACAATCACACAAAACACATCTATTCTCATTTTATACACGTATAAGATGTAGATCAAAATTGTAAATAATAAAAATACTAGTGATAATGCATTTTTATTATACAAAAGAATAACAGTAATTAAAAACATAAAAAAAAAACATAAAAATTAAGAATCGACTCAGTTATACAATCTACACACACACACACACACACACACGCGCGCGCGCGCGCGCACGCACACGAACACACAAACAAATACAAGAATTAGTATATAAGTATCTACTGAAACTTAAACGTGTTTGAATAAACAATCTTGATAATCCCACTAAAAATTTATCATACTTATACATCTTAATTAGAATTTTTATTTTAAAACGAAAATGTAAAAAAAAAATCAATCTATATTATTAAATGTTAATTAACATATAGATTAATAATTTATATATGTATTAAAAGAAGAACATCTGTTCAAAAATACAAAATAAAATTGATAAAGCATATTTAAAAATTTCTAGTTTTATATTACTACATTTATATATTATATAAAACGTACGTATATATAAACACACACACACACACACACACACACACACCCACACACATAATTTAATATATTCATCAATGTAATCAAACAATTAATTAATCTACATCCATTAACTGGTTCAAAAAATAAATTACAATTTCTAAAAAAAAAAAAAAAAAAAAAATAAAAAGGAAAAAAATGATTCATAACAATTATTATTATTATTACTTGATTAATTACTTTTATACTAGTTGATCTATATTTTTGCTGATGAATTCTAAGCAAAATATTTTACTTTATTAAAAATAAAAACAAAAAATTAAAAAAGATAACTCGAAACTATAAAGTTATGATTTCGCTTTTCTTACCGTTTTATTCTAATTTTATCTATTTTAAAACAACTGTTTTCCAGTAACCGATCCTGTTTTTAGCTTATAACTATTTCAATAAGACAATTTTTATTATTAAAAAGTAATATAATTTACTGAAAACCCATTTTTAATTCTTTTTATATGTTGGAAGTAAATTAAAATAATATATTCGGGAAAGAGTTGCATAACTTTGCCAGTTAGGGCCTCTTTTTCATATCCTGATCCCCGTAGGAAAAGATACCCGCCTTGTGACAGATCCACACTACTCCCTCCATTCCTAGCCCTGATGGGCTTTACCAGTGGTTGTTTTTTTTAAATAAAAATTTTATAACAATAAATAATATTTATTATTAGTAATATTTTGAAAAGAATTTTGTTGTAAGTAAAACATTCATGAAGTAAAATAATCTTTTAGTTATTATTATTTTTTACCGACTTCAATAAAAGAAGTAAATATTCGACCCGTATATATTTTTTTCTTTTTATATATGTTCACGCATACCTTTTTTTTATTATTAATAAAGATGGAATAATACTTGTTGCAATCGACATAGTTCCTTTTCGTGGTGGTACCATGATGTTGAAAATTTTTTAAGACACGAAAAATCGGTTTAAAAATTGACAAAAATCTTTTTACACCATCCGGTGAGAACGGTGAATATACATTGAATAAGGATACATTACAGGATACAGTAATGTATCGTTATGTAATGTATCTTTATGTATTATATACACGTATACATTGAATAAGGATACAGAAAATTCTAAGCTTTAGGGGTAAAAGCTTTAGGGGTAAAAGTACTACGAATTGTTAAGTAAAAGTAAACTTTCCAAATCATTATTCCATTATCATAAACGAAAGTATATTAAAAATTTATTAAAACTTATTAAAGAGCGAATGCGAAGGTGTACACAATCACACAAAACACATCTATTCTCATTTTATACACGTATAAGATGTAGATCAAAATTGTAAATAATAAAAATACTAGTGATAATGCATTTTTATTATACAAAAGAATAACAGTAATTAAAAACATAAAAAAAAAACATAAAAATTAAGAATCGACTCAGTTATACAATCTACACACACACACACACACACACACGCGCGCGCGCGCGCGCACGCACACGAACACACAAACAAATACAAGAATTAGTATATAAGTATCTACTGAAACTTAAACGTGTTTGAATAAACAATCTTGATAATCCCACTAAAAATTTATCATACTTATACATCTTAATTAGAATTTTTATTTTAAAACGAAAATGTAAAAAAAAAATCAATCTATATTATTAAATGTTAATTAACATATAGATTAATAATTTATATATGTATTAAAAGAAGAACATCTGTTCAAAAATACAAAATAAAATTGATAAAGCATATTTAAAAATTTCTAGTTTTATATTACTACATTTATATATTATATAAAACGTACGTATATATAAACACACACACACACACACACACACACACACCCACACACATAATTTAATATATTCATCAATGTAATCAAACAATTAATTAATCTACATCCATTAACTGGTTCAAAAAATAAATTACAATTTCTAAAAAAAAAAAAAAAAAAAAAATAAAAAGGAAAAAAATGATTCATAACAATTATTATTATTATTACTTGATTAATTACTTTTATACTAGTTGATCTATATTTTTGCTGATGAATTCTAAGCAAAATATTTTACTTTATTAAAAATAAAAACAAAAAATTAAAAAAGATAACTCGAAACTATAAAGTTATGATTTCGCTTTTCTTACCGTTTTATTCTAATTTTATCTATTTTAAAACAACTGTTTTCCAGTAACCGATCCTGTTTTTAGCTTATAACTATTTCAATAAGACAATTTTTATTATTAAAAAGTAATATAATTTACTGAAAACCCATTTTTAATTCTTTTTATATGTTGGAAGTAAATTAAAATAATATATTCGGGAAAGAGTTGCATAACTTTGCCAGTTAGGGCCTCTTTTTCATATCCTGATCCCCGTAGGAAAAGATACCCGCCTTGTGACAGATCCACACTACTCCCTCCATTCCTAGCCCTGATGGGCTTTACCAGTGGTTGTTTTTTTTAAATAAAAATTTTATAACAATAAATAATATTTATTATTAGTAATATTTTGAAAAGAATTTTGTTGTAAGTAAAACATTCATGAAGTAAAATAATCTTTTAGTTATTATTATTTTTTACCGACTTCAATAAAAGAAGTAAATATTCGACCCGTATATATTTTTTTCTTTTTATATATGTTCACGCATACCTTTTTTTTATTATTAATAAAGATGGAATAATACTTGTTGCAATCGACATAGTTCCTTTTCGTGGTGGTACCATGATGTTGAAAATTTTTTAAGACACGAAAAATCGGTTTAAAAATTGACAAAAATCTTTTTACACCATCCGGTGAGAACGGTGAATATACATTGAATAAGGATACATTACAGGATACAGTAATGTATCGTTATGTAATGTATCTTTATGTATTATATACACGTATACATTGAATAAGGATACAGAAAATTCTAAGCTTTGTTAACAGATTTAAGAAAGGAGTTTTATATTTGACCCGTATATTTTTTGCTTTGCACAACTTTTATCCTATTAATCCGATTGAAATAGATCCTGTTACAATCGATGCAGCTGCTTTTCGCGGTGGTACCATAGTATGTTTAAAAAAATTTTAGATACAAAAAATCAGTTTGAAAAAATCGCCGTCCAGCAGGAAGGAAGGGATAATGGTAATCCTGATATTCTATATCTATGAGTCACGTTAGATGATATTATATGGTCTACTGTGGTGCAGGTAATGTGAGTTTCTGCACAAGATATGTAGCATACCGTTAATAAAATTATCAAAAATCGAGGTATTTCATCTTACACCTTTCAGACCCAATATACATTATATATAACGTACACCATCGGTAGGGACAGTGAGAATCATTAATTCTATATACATGCACCGTATTACATAGTCTTAATGTCAGTTTTTTATTTTTTCTATTTTTTTTTTCTTCTAATAATTATAAATTAAGTGGTAAATTTTCTGGCTTTTTATATAAATAAAAAAATTTAATTTATAAATATTTTTAAAACAAAAATTATAAAACATAAAACATCGTATTTAAAAACGTCCAAATTAAACGAGGGTAAAGGCTGGTTATTATAAAAACAAGCGGCCCAGTAAAAGAGGGAAATGAATGACGGATGAGAACTGTAAGAAAAGCCCTTTGGAAAAACCTATTATACAGGGCTGAAAAAAAGGCTTATTATAGAAAAAAGCTTATTATAAGAAAAAAAGGCTTATACAAGGGCTTATTATTACAGGGCTGAAAAAAAGGAAAACGTGTTGGGACACAGTCCAAAGAATGCTCGGAATATATAGAAATTAGGTATATGCTGGAAAACCAGATGAAAGAAGAAAAGTAAAACCAAGGAAGAAATGATTGGAGATTTGAAGAGATGATGAGAGGGAGGTAGATGAACGAGTCAGGATGTTTAGAGGAATGTAATACGGTAGGCCAGTTCTCCCATGTGTAGCGTCGATTAATATGAAAGAAATAGGATATATTACTTTTTTTATTCTACGATTTCACACGGATGTAAAAAAATTTAGACAAAAAAAAAAGTAAAAAAATTGAATATATTTCATTAAATTTCATTCAGTTATTTAAAGAAAAAGAAAATTAATTTCATAGAGGAAAAAACTATTTAAGAATATGAAATTCCTTGATTCTTTTATTGTTTTTATAAAAAGTGATTCTATAAAAAATGCCAACAGAATGAGTCAAAATGAATTTTTTTGTGTTAGTTGTTTTCCTAAAATATATAATTCTTTTGTTTTGTAATATTGAAAGTTTTGTTTTGTTTATTATTAAATTAAAATCTGTAACATTTTGATATATTTTGTTTCTAATAAACTTCGAAATTATTACATTTATATTTATATTTTTTTTTGTATTTATTACTCTTTAACAAAGTTTTTTTTTTACGCCAAACATAAAACTATTGAATTATCTACAACAATTGTTTATTTTTTACCCCAAATTTCTCGAAAACTACTAAAAAAAGACAGTTCTGGAATCTATATTTTTCAGTTTTTTGGGTGAGATTTAATATAAAAATACTAAATTTACGCCTTAATTTAGGTCCCAAGAATTAGAGTCTAGTTTAATTAAACCGAAGGCGCAAAAATCAGGGCATAATCTTTCGTCAGCCGACCCATTCGCTAACGAATTCCGAAAACGAGGTTCCGAATCTACATATGTTTCTTCTTCATTTCACCAGTAGGAAATTTCCTGAATGTTTGTATATACTTCGTGAATTACTCAGTAAAAAACGAATTAATTGTTAAACTTTTTAATTCTTAAGCAAACACACTGTGTGATTGTATAATAAAAATTAAGGTTTTACTAGTATATAGAGAAAAGTCAACACGTAAAAGCATGAAAAAAATGGGTGTCTTCTTTTAATTTTTCGTTTTACTTCAGATACAGTTTTTTACAAAATTTTACTCCAGTTTAAATTACGCTAAAATTTATCTGAAATATTATAAGAAGATTTTGAATGAAACATTATAATTTCGGTGAAGTTACCATCTAGATAAACTAATATAAATCTAGATAGAATTTTTTTTTTATTATTTAAGAAAAAAATTATCTTTTTATATAATAAAAAAAATCAACGTAATCTTAGATATCAAAAATGTTGTTTAATAAATTATATTCTTAAAATTTAGGGTAAAATATTTAAATATTTTTTAAAAGATGAAAAAATTACTGATATTTTAAATATTTAAAACAAAACAAACATACAAAACAAATTAATTTCCTAACTTAGTAACATACATTAGTAGGCAGGATTAAACATTAAACTTGACCGAAACAAAAGTCGGCCTAAATCCATACTGAAAAGAAATCTAATATCATTAATATTATTTTTAAAGATTATAAAAAAAAATTAATAAATTAAATAAAGAAAATAAAAAATTCTTCCCGTATATTTTTTGTATAATAAATAAATACCAGTAAATTACATGGTATTACTATTGAAATATTTTACTTTATAAGGTGCAAAGTAATAAATATTTGTCGTAAGTAACGAATAAAAATAGAATAGATCTTTATGACTAATTTCTCTTTCATAAATAAATAAATACACACGTGTTCGAGCAGATGACCATCTGTTTCATTATAAATATTTCTTAAAATAGCTTACTTGTTTTATTCTTTCTTTTTTTTTTTGTTATAAAATACTTGGTTAGTTTTTTAAATTTTAAATTTATTTAAAAAAAAAACAAAAACATTTTTTTTAAACCTTTTTCAACGGTCACTTTAAATAAAGATAATTGCAATAGTTTTTTTTTCTAAGTAATGTAATGTTGGTACATTACGAGTTGTTTAATAAAAATTATTTAAAGTAAGTGTTTCATATTTGAAAAATAGTTAGTAAATTATTTTGTGATTCTTAAAAGTTAAAATTTTCACCAAATTTTTATGTATTTTCTGTTTTACACACACACACACACAAACACGCGCGCGCGCGCACACACACACACGTAGAATGTCCTCCGGGAGGGATTGGCTAAACTTAATAAAATAATTAAATAGAT
>JAAAKQ030498071.1:0-11367 GCA_010016005.3 Zanna intricata | reverse complement strand
CCCGGAACGACTAATGGCCGCCCTTGGGGAGAGGTGCCAGTTGGGGTCTAGACCATCTGGCAGGAGACGCCCGGTATGCTGGTGAAACCAGGAGATTGCCGCCTTGTGAGGAGAGGCACAGAGGAAGAGGAGGGTGCTTCTCCGAGCAAGGAGAGGAGGCAGGGATATACCTGTACAAACGGTTGAAGACTACAGATCAGCTAGACGCAGGTTCTGGGAGGAGATTAAACTCTCCAAACGAAGAGCCTGGAAGGACTTGATCGACGAGCTAGACTCCGATCCCTGGGGGAAGGAATATCAAATCGTTACCAAACGATTTGGTCGACGCCTCCCCAGGCTTTTATCAAGAGGACAAACTCTACAGGCTACGCTGTCGCTCTTCATAGTGTTGGCGGACGATAGGGCAGAGGATTGTTGCGGAAAAGCCATTTGGTTCTCCATGGACGAGCTTCTGGGCGGCTGCACGGGTTATCCCAAGGAAGAGCCCTAGTCCTGACGGATTTCCTGAGTCGGTGGTCCGCTGTTTGGTGGAGCGTCATTCCTGGCTCGTATTTGACACAATCAATGAGGCATTGGTGAATGGAAGCTTCCCAGAATGATGGAAACATGGTAGGCTGGTCCTACTGCCCAAACCTGGCACGCAGCCAGGCGATGGCGCCAAGTATAGACCCCTGTGTCTAATGAGCACTCTGGGGAATGTATATGAGAGAATGCTGGCAGCACGGGTACAGGAAGAGATTGCGGCCCGGGGTGGGCTTTCTCCGGTACAGTTTGGTTTTCTATCAGGAAAGTCTACCCTGGACGCTATCCAGCATATAAAAACATGGATCAGGGAGACAGCAGCGGGCACCTGGCACAGGAGAAGAATACCTGCGTTGGTGATCCTACTGGATGTCCAGAACGCTTTCAACAGCGTCCCCTGGAAGTACATTGTGAAAGAGTTACGCGCCAGGTGAGTAAGTGATTACCTCCTGGCCGTAATTAATGATTACCTGCACAGCAGGACTCCTGTTGACTTTAATATGTCCTGTTGACTTTAATATGTACGGACGGGTACCACAGAGTTCCGTTCTCGGACCACTATTGTGGAACTTCGTCTACGACGGCCTGCTGAGGATGGACTTCCCAGAGAACGTTCGGCCGGTTGCGTACGCGGACGACTTGGCCCTGTTGGTATCTAGGCAAACGGAGGATCAGGTAGAACAAAAAGCCAACGCCGCGATCCGTATGGTAAGTGGTTTGCTTCGTGGACATGGATTGAGCTTTGCTCCAGCGAAGACGGCCATGCTGGCAATGGTAGGACGGCGAAGACTTCGGCCCATACATCTCAGAGTTCATGGTCATCATGTCACAGACTCCAAGGAAGTCAAATACCTTGGAGTCTGGCGAGAGAGGTCCATGAAACAGCCACCCACATCAGTAGGCTGACGGACAGAACGGAGCAGATGATGGGCTGCCTCGGTAAGCTCATGAGTAACAAGGAAGCACCCAGGGCGAGTAAGAGACGACTGCTGCTTTCGATCACCTCCTCGATCTTGTTACATGCAGTCCCGATTAAACGCAATGAGCGCCGCTACACCTCAGTCCAACGAAGAGCGGCGCTTAAGATAACTTCCGGGTACTGGACTATATTGGCGGAGGCGATAGAGGTGATCGCGGGTGTCCCGCCGATTAGACACCGAGCCCTCGAGCCGAAGAGGAAGCACGAGGGCGTTCCAAATTTGGTCGCCAGGGAGCTGCTGCTTCAGGAATGGCAGGATGTCTGGGAAGATCAGAAAAGGGGCCTGGACTAGTAGGCTCATCCCTAGAATAGAACGGTCGTTCCGGAGGGGGTTTGGTGAGGTGAACTATTACCTCACACAGCTCCTTTCGGGGCACGGTGGGTTCGGGACCTACTTGTATAAATTCCGTCGACGAAGGAAACCGGCCTGCTATTACTGCGATGCAGAGGACTCGCCGGAGCATGTGTTCTTTCACTGCTAGCGATGAGAGGGAACCAGGAGACTCCTGGGCCTCCAACATTTGACACCAGACACCATCGTTGAGCACATCCTCCGAGGGAATCAACAGTGGAACGACATCTCCACACTGGCGACAAGAATCTTAAAGACCAAAGAACAAAAAGCTGCTATCTGGGCACCCGACTGAGCAACATCTGAGCGGCAGTCGACTCTTAATGTAGTAAAGGATTAACCATAAGGACTTAGTTATATTAATTATATATATGTTGTACATCTGGTCGTCGTACTCGGTATTAGGATAAGGAATTTATTATGAAGTATTATGCAATATGTTTCCAGATGTGTTCCATACCCCACATTTCCCCTACTCTCCTGGGTGGATTGTGTTAGAATACGGATTGACCTAGGTAGCGGAAGCGCAAACGTGACGTGTGAGAGATTTCGTCGCCAGATCTTCGGATTAGGTTGGTACAGGGCCAAGCACAGTGGGGTCTGATCGGATGCTAAGTATTAGAAAAAAAAAAATAAAAAAAAGAAAAAAAAAGAGGGATATAAGGCGTGGTAGGATTAAGGAGAAGAAGTAACTAGTTTTTAGATAGGATCAGGTTCAGAGGGTGTAACGGCGGAATAAAAAAAAAAATAATATAACGGCAAAAAAAAAAATACAGGGGAACAAATAGGACGAAACGTGGCAACGGCTAGGGCATGGGAGGCAGCCTGATTGCAGAGGATGCCTTAGTCCAGGACACACGCAAGAATGTACTGGGTCTGGGTACTTCCGATGAAGCATTCGGGCCCCTCTTAAGTTTGAGAGGTCGCGAGCGGGAGGAGAGGGACACTTACGTATTTTTCAATGCGCATGTCACCCCATTAGTTCAGGTGTAGGGCGGGACAAATAGCCTTTTGGAAAGGAACGTGTCGAACTTTACACAAGCGGGAAGTCGCCACGCTCTAACGATCCCAAAAGGACCACGAAGGGGGGCTCTGCTGCAGGAGCCCAAGAAAGAAGGGCAACTGAAAGTTTAATCTGCTGCCACGACCTCCAGGGCTGGCTGATGACATGCGGAGAGGCGATTCCAGCCGCCCCTGAAAAGATAGTGAGGGAGGTTTGATCGGTAGGGGATGGGATTAACACTGTTTCATGGTCGCTACGGCTCCATGTCCAGTGCCCACTTAGCTTTGCTAGGTCAGGACGATTAACGTCTTGATTTCGAGCCCGACACGCAATGCGAAGACACTGCAGGAAGTGCGTAATTGCATTCCTTCATTGCCGTCCAAAAAAAAAAAAAAAATTAAAAGTGGTCAAGTCGGATAAACTGCTCTGGAGACATCGCCTATTTAATATTTTTTATCTTACCAATTTATATAAAGCAAAAGTGAGCTTTGTTTGCTTAATAGTTTTGTAGTCGTATATTTTTCTTTTTCCGCATTATCTCGATGCAGTCTACATTTTTATATATTTATGTTAGATCACTTGTAAAGCTCATAACTTTTCTTTAATGTTAATTATAACTAAAGGTAGTAATTTATACAATTGAAATTTCTTAATTTTTCTTCATCTTCAATAGAAATATTTTGAAATGGACCACTCCTGACAACGATCGAAGAATAACAAGCTATCGGAGTAATCATAACCTGGTTATAATCAAACCTAAGATTTAGTTGCACGCACATAACCATTAACATTGATATAATAATGCTTATTAGAATTGTTTATCATGTTTTATTATACGTTTAAGACAATTTGAAGAGTTTTGTGAGTGATTACAGAAGTTATATTTTCTGCTAATTACGTTTCGTATTAAAATATAAATATTTGGATCTGTTGTTAAAATATAACTATTTGGATCCGTTGTCTAGTAACCGTGGGCTAGTTACTTTTTTTTGTTATTTTGTAAGTGAACATTTAAATGTTTTGTTGTATTCAGCGTGTTCATCTTGTTTTTATTTGGATAATTGTGAATGTTTTGCTCAGGTGAAGACCGAAATACACATTCAGCCTCCAATGACGACGGGATTAGGCGCTCAGAGACAGCCGCCCGGACGCTTTCCCGGGACGTACTGCGAACGACAAGACGGGGAGTAACAGTGAGAGAGGTCAATAGTGCCCCTCAACAGAAGAGAGTGAGGATGGAGAGATCTATGATCGTGAATTCCCAGTTTTATCCGCGAACTCGAGGAGGAAATCAGAGACATTTGAGGCGAGTTCTTCCTCACTACTAACTAGAGAGATCTACTGCTGGAATCACAAGACAGGTAGATCAACGAAGAGTGAATCAGGATAGGCTGGGAATTGACAAGAGTTCTCATTCTCGACGATGTTCCGAAATAGTCTTTTCAACAGAGGACGAGGTTTCCCGGGCTACACCAGCATTAAGCGAAATCGAGATGGAGAGCGACGTAGCTGAAGATACCAGGCGCAACTACAAGAGGCAGACTTCGCGCTTACCCCCAGTAACGGCTCCGAAAACGGGGAAATCGGGGATGCAACCGGGGATAGTTCCGTGAACTCAGGGAAGGAATATGATAAACCATCAATTAGAACGGCAGTGAGACTCCGTATGACTTCTCACAGAAAGAAACATCTGCCACTGAAAGTTTTGTCAGTTCTGCCAGTTCTTAGACAACTTATTTGTTAGATGAGACGATCTGAATGGACTGGTGAAAAGTTGCCCGAACACTAAGCAAGAAATAAGACACACTTGATATGGTGGCATCCTTAGTGGAAAAGTTGGAAAAAGTGGCTGGTCAGATTTTTTGAAGGATAGTCCAACCATACGGTGAGGTGATAAGCCAGCTATGACAGAGGCAACCACTCAAACTTCACTAAGGGAAGGTGATCTCTCCACTATTTTAACACGGAATTTGTCAGCTGAGGAATTGATAGTGGCAGTGAGTAGGAATTGGCCGGCCGATTAATAGCGGCAGTGAGTAGGAGTTGGCCGGCCGATGTTACGGCACAGGCAGTCCGTATCACAGAAGACTCGGGTGCTGGGACAGTGGACAGTAAGGTGCAGATTCCAGGATCTATCTACGTCTAAATCAATAGCAGGGGACCAAATGGAGGACAGCTCCAGGTTTATTGGAAAAAGCTGGACCAGGTGCGGAAAACAGACGTTTTACGGTATTTTATAATTTAGAGATATGCGAAGACACAACCCTAAGCGCAGTTTTACGAGCCTTGAAGGAGCTTACACCTGATATTGAGACGCCGCTATTTGTCCTTCCACAGGATAAATTCAGACGTAGTGTGGAACGACTGGTGCTATAGCTATTTGCAAGGAAAGGAATCAATGTCAGGAAACTAGACCAACGAGTTGTTGATGGCAAACACTGCTCAACCTCCACAGCTCCTCAACGCTCAACCCCCGCTGAAATGGAGAGCGGCACGGTGATTGTGCGGTCAAATGGCTGAACAATCACCGTTGTCGCCGATAGACCTGACCTTTGTAACTGAAGATAGAGTGATTGGATTTACCAACTAACTGGTCGGTCCTAGGGGAGGAGTTAATGTCCTCACCTGATCATTGAGTTTCGTCTTAGTCCCAAGCCGGGATGTCGAATACGGAGAGGAAAATGATCTCCAAACGAGGATGCATTCGATTTGGGGAATTAATTCAAGAATGCATCACCAATAATCCACCACCTGAAGAACTAGTTGCAGTTGTCCAAGAGACATGTACATCGGCAGGTATGTTTGTCCAGTGTAATCCGAATCGCCACGCCTACTGGTGGTCGGAGAGAATTGACAACCTTCGACGTGATGCATGGACGGCCAGACGGAACTATCAACGGCTAGCTAGGAGAGACTCAGAGGAAAACCGGATGTTGGCTCGGCAAAGGGTCACGGCGGCAAGAGAAGCATATAAGGCTGCGATTAAAGAAGCAAAACGTAGGTGCTGAAGGGAATTATGCGAGAGAATAGATGAAGATCCTTGGGGCAAGGGATTCCGCATTGTAACGGGCAATTTCGCGGGAGGTGGGCTCCAGTGCTGACGGAAACACAGGTTGCTGTTGCCGTGCAGAAATATTTTCCAAGGCGTGCTACAACCAATTGGGAAGAGATAGCATTGTACGACCCATCGTTATTTAATGTGGAAGAATTGATCAAGGCGGGAAGGAGGTTGAAACCTCACAAGAGTCCGGGAACTGAGGGATTCCAACGGAGGTGGTTAACATACTAGTGGACAAAGCCCCCCCCCCCCCCGGCTGAACTTCTTGTCGTTGTGAAATATGCTCCTACTTAATGATTGAATTCCAACAGGTTGGAAATACTCTCGCTTGGTTCTACAGTACTACGGAAACCTAGAGATCTTAATAGTTATAGGCCAATCTGCCTTACGAATTCCTTATGCAAATTGCTGGAGAAGCTAAATGATAAATGGCTGAAGAATGACACTAATCTTCATGGGGAATATCTGAACATTAAATACGACTTCCGGAATGGAAGATCAGCCACTGACGCAGTCAATCACATTTTTAATCTAGTCACTGAAGCAGCAGCCGGAACAAGGAGAACAAGATGCATTCCAGTAGTGGTGCTGCTGGATACTGAGAGTACGTTCAATTTAATTCGATGGGAGTTAGGTTTTGAAGCGCTGCAGCGGAAAGGAATTAGCCGTGAAGTGAGGAGGCTTATTCAGCGTTACATGAAGACAGATGGCTGATATATAATTGTGCAGATGCTAAATTGAACCGGTCACATGCGGGGTTCCACAGGGCTCTGTAATCAGCCCGACATAGTGGAACCTGCTATTTGACTTGGTACTCTGGTTACATTACCCAGCGGGAGTCGTACCAATAGCATTTGCGGATGAAATTGCACTCGTAGTATAGGGCGCAGATGGGGATGAAGTGATCATGAAAGCGAATACAGCTATTAGTAGAGTACAGGACTAGTTTCGAAACCAAGGGTTAGCCATCTCAGTGAGGTAGCCAAATTTTTTAAAATTTATACCGAGTTTGATCCGTCATGGAGATAAGGCAATCCAAGATTGACGTGAATTTCCTCATTCCAAGCAAACCATGGTGCCTCTACAATAGATCTCGTCAACTTGTTAATATTACACGTCTAATTTGAACGTTATTTTTTCACATTGAAAAACAATCTGATAATGAAAAATAAAATCTTCTCTACAATTCAATTCTTTATTGTTCTCATCATCACTTCTTTGTATTGGATGATGAGTATTTAATGATTTAATACCTTGCATAATCATTAAAAAAAATCCGCATAACAATATTATTATAAAATAATATTTTATATATTTTATTTTAAATTGTGCTTTCTGAAATAAAGTACCAAATTAAGGGTTAGTTAATTATAGGTAGATTAATGTATGTACTTAGGAAGGATAAACAGGTTTCTAAACAGTCGGCCTCCATCTTGAGGATATTAGTTATAACTTTTTTATGAGTTGTAACAAGTGTATTTTGGATTGTTTTTATTAAACAGGGGGCTAGCTAATTGAGTTTGGTGGGCATTTTGAGTGATATTTACTGCAATAATGATGAATTTTTTCTTAAAAGTTAAAAATTTCGTGGTAAGTATTCGGTGGGTATGGCCTTGGTCTGGTATTGATATTTATTAAGGCAATTATTCGGATTATTTTTTTCTTGGACTTTGGTGTTACTTTATATTTAATGGATATTTTTATGCTATATTTGAGTGCCTAACGTATTTTTCTATTTATTTTATTAATGTTTAGGAAACATTTTGATTGCTAGGATCTGTTTATCCGGATTACGTTTGGTAATGATTTGTTTATGTTTAGTTTATATTTAATTTGATTTGTTACGGATTGATTTACATTGGAAAGATGATTTTATGTTATACTTGAGCACTGACTATGAGTTTGCTTACTTTGATTAATTTTTGGAATGCCCAAAACCCGGGATCCTGGTGAAAACTAGGAGGGAAGGAAGGTCGGTCTGCTGCTAAGTCCGTAAAACATAGGCCTGAACTCAACGGAAAATGAGTCAAATATGCGGGGTAATGCTACGAGATGATCATATGGGGTAGTAGCTGATACATCGGCTCTTTCGGATAACCGAGGTCAGGGTGTTGGTATAAAGTGTGATACTGCCAACGAATACTGAATGATCGGATCATCACAAAAGTTCAGGAAATCAAAATGGTCGCATAAATGCGACCATTGCCTATTATGTCGGCCAAAAGAAATCATTGCACGAGAATTCCGTTACAAAATATTCATCTCAGCGCTTTCAAAACTCACGATTTATTAAACACACTGATGGCGTTGCGTCTGTCTGGTTACAAGTTCAGGAATAAAAGGCTGGAAAAGGAAACCAAAAGGAAAACACGAGCTGGCGTGTAAAAAAATTGTATCTAGAACTGTACCAAAACAAACGACGACTCTGAGAATCTATCAAATTCGGCTATAATAGAAAATTCGGAATCGTCAGAGGATGATGATGACAAACAAATGGACGAAGTTTCTAAATCAATTGGAACTGACGACTTTCTGACTCAATCATCACCAGATGAAAGCATTGAACAAATTAATACCTACGTGACACCCACAGAAAACATTCCGACATTGTGGTCAAGAATTTTAGGAGACGCCGAAAGAAGTTTTAAATAAGACAACGTCCACCTAAACCACTGCATAATTACAAATTTCCTTCCAAAGTCACTGGTCGACAATTTAGCGCAAATTATTATATACGAGTTTTAAGCAATGGAGAGGAAGTTTTACGAGACTGACCAGTGTACTCTTTTCACAAAACTGCGTTTACTGTTTCTATTACAAAATTTTCGGCTGTGTAGGTAGTTCTCATTCAAAGGAAGGTTTTAAAAGTTGGAAGCACCTCGGTGAAACTTTAAAAGAGCATGAAATTTACAAAAATCATATTTAAGCCCAAAAATCATAGCTAGACCTGAACCAAAGGTTAAACTGTTGTAAAACTATAGTTGCGGCCGCTCAAAGAATTGTTAATGCCGATACAATCATTGGAACGAGGTGCTTCTAAGAATCGTATCAATTACTAAAATGTTTAGTAATAGCATTTAAAAATCTAAAAAAATTATATGGTTAATAATTTCTGCTAGGTAAAGATATTTCTTAATTAATTTTTACTGTTATGCACTGCTTGATTATCAGTGTTATGTTATGTGTTTCTTTCTACGTATATGCTTCAGATAAAATTTCAATAAAAGATTTGATCGTTATTAGAAATAAAAAATATATACCTTTATTTAAAATATATATATATTCTTAAGGGACGGCAATTTTTCTTTTAATCGATGAACCGCTAGAGGGAGCGCTGCAGGTGTAAACAAAATTATACCCAATTTGCTTCTAAAGTACGCTAAACGTGAACTATACTGACAAAAAAAAAAGAAATCATAACTTTGACAGAAATCCTTCAAAACAAAACATAAAGCTTTCTTCCAACCCTAATATTTAGCTTAAGCCTTTATTAATTTTAAAATCTGTTGAAAAGTAACTTTTGACTTTTACAACTATGAATCGTTTACAACTTAATGGTGTTAATAGGATTAATATGATGTTTTCAGAATTTCCCACAGCATCTATCCAAATGAAACTGATCTATTTTATTCTTTTATATTTTCTAAATTATTAATTAAAATATAAATAATTTATTTTCATTGAGTCGGTTTTTCTTTCTTTTTTAGTATAGTAAATAAACTTACAAGTTTTTTTATTATGATGAATTTATTTTTAAGAATAATAAATTGTCAAACAGAATTATGTTTATTAAGAAATTCTTAATTTATTAAAAAATTATATTATTTGATTATATTATTTAATCAGATATTACGTATTCACAAATAATGTGTTACAAAATAACAAAAATAAATTAGTTTTGTTGATTTCCACTACCTCTTCCAGTTTTCCGTTTGATCATTATAAATGTAAGGTGCCGTAGATAGAGCAACCCACCAATTAGATTTCCTTTGAATGTTATAATGTTCACTAATTGCATAGTCAGTCCCTGTTGGGAACAAAGTAAATGTGAAACTAAATGTAGGGCCGATTGTCTCATTTGGTTTCCAGTGGGCTAGGTATACAATACTCAGTGATATAATTATCTTATTGAAGAAAGTAATTTGAAAACAACTTTATTTTCTCTAGTATCTACTTTTGGCTGAATTACAGGAAAGCCTAATTACACTGCAGCCACGAAATGTATTTTTCAATTATTGCAACAGTGCGGTACGATATACTACAACTCAATAGTCCGGCCTGTTTGGAACAACAGTTGTATAGGAGTAACAAAAATAAAAAATACCGGATTACTGGATAGGGAAAAAATCTAAAAATAAATGGCTAATTTTAGAAAAAAGTTAGCTCAAATATTACTTTTGGATATCTTTAGGTAATTATCCCTGATCTGTACATTACAGTAGAATTTTTCGGTTTCAAAATTTGTCACAAAATTAATATTTATGTAAGAAAAAGTTTTCCTTTAAAAAAAAAAAGTACTTCTAACAACTACAAAATTTTATTTCTTATAACTGAGTAAAAAAATATATTTTCCAAAAGCTAGCCATCTAGTTTTACATGTTATGTAAACGATTAAGTATGTAATAATATTGTTTTCCAATTTATTTCCTATTAATATTTTAAAATATGAACACATAAAAAAAGATAATTATAAATAAAATAAATAAAGACAGTAAATAAATAAGTATTAAGTATAAGTTCCGGTTTTGACTCTGATAGGTGGTGGACGTGATTCTTATCAGTTCCGTGTTCATGTTTGATTTTTGAATTTTTTGCGAAAGAAACACAAAAAAAATTCAAAAATCCTTGTGCGATGTATTGTCGGGTATTGTGATATTGCATTTATTGGTTTATTTGTACACGTGTTTGGGTCTTTGACCCAGTTTGGGTTGTTGCTGTGGTGGACGGCTTTTTTCCGTGGTGGTTTACATTTTTGCCCGTGTGGTAATACTTATTATGCTGTTTTGTATGTTTTTGTGTTTATTTACTGGTTGCCTAGTACTGTTGATTGGTGGTGGTGGTTGCTATTTACGTGTTGCTTATTTACGATACTTGGGTCTTTGGTATATATTTCTTTTGTGTACTGTTTAATTATTTTAAATTACATTTAAGTCTTTGTGTTCTTTGATGGTTGGGTTTCAATTAACCACACTTCTCAGGAGTGGTCGACCTGAGATTGTACAAGACTACACCCCATTTACATTCATCCTCTTAAGTAATACCACGTTAGTTCCGGAGGCTAAACAGATAAAGAGAGAAATTACATTTAAGTCAGTTGTTCTCGGGAGGGAAATTTTTGTTTTAAAAATTTATCGATTTGGGGACCGGTAATGGTGATAGTTTGAAGTTTTATTTCTATTGGCAGTACAGTCGTTGATAGTATTACTGTCTGATTTAATTGTGTTTTTCGAGTA
>JAAAKQ030498060.1:0-20705 GCA_010016005.3 Zanna intricata | reverse complement strand
CTCTTTATAAGTTCTTTGTGGTTTTGGAGGCTCTGTAGGTGCATGTATTGCAGCATCTACGTCTGAGGATTCCTCAATTCTCACTGCTACCTCCATTGTGAGTCCTAAAAAGAGTTTTTGGGGTTTTTTAATGATGGCTCTGAGAAGGGTCGTTTGTGCGTTGATGAGGTACTCCTGAGAAGGACTGTTGAATCCAGTCGCTGGTTTATGGCGATGTTGGCTCAGCTGTAGTCGGAGAGTTGCGGCTTGTCCATTAGAATCGGACAGAGCTTTCCCTCAACGGTAGTTGGGACCCTACTACAGAGTCTGCTGAAGTGATGGCCCCCAGAATCCGGCCATATCGGGTCCGTGTCGGTCACCTTCCGTCAGCGTGGCTGAGGTGGTTCTCTTCGAGCAGTGCTCGTCAGACTCCATCTTTACTTCTAGCATCCTGGCATATTAGTGAACTTCGTGCCGGACCGGCCAGCTCTGGGAGGGATGTCGGCATCCGTCGAAATTTTCAATGCGGCTTTATATGCTGTTGCATGTAAAGGCTCCTGTAGGTGGTAGGGAGCAAGCCGCCGGCCCCTTAGTGGGGCTATTGTACGTTCAGTTGGCTTGGTGGGAGAAACGCGTATGCAGGCATAGTAGGACTGCAAGTTCCTCCAACATCTATCAGCAACCTGGCGCTAGCCGATAGTTTGCACAGTAAGTGGCAACAATACATATTGACTTAATTACGAACTGCTTCTTCGTTGAAAAAATATCTATTTTAAGGAAATAAGCTCTTCATGAATAAATCTACTTTTTAAAACCATTTACAATTATTATTATTATTATTTAATTATTAAATAATTATTTATTAATCACGGTAATCTAGCACGATTTTTCCCTCTTTAAAAATAATAAATTTACTGATTTTTTTTTATTACCTTATCTTTTTACAGATCAGAAGATAGAGCTACTGCTGTTATGGCTGAATTAACCATGAATGCAGGTAATATTTGGAAAAATACATTAATGAAATTTCGACCTGGTTTACGATATTCAGCACAAGATATAGCACCATATATTTATTACTTATTTAAACAAACTAATATTGCTGCAAGAAATATTGCTGCAAGAACTAATATTTTAGCGGTAGATTTTGCAAGATCGATGGGTGCAGTTAGAACTGCTCTGATATGGAATGAAAGAATAGCTCTAAATCGTGATGATAAAGAAGAAATAAATTGCGATCCCGTTGCCTCATATAATAATAATTATTATCAAAATAATTAATATCCTTTAGAACTATTGTAAATGTTTAATATAAAATAAAGGTATAACAAATTATTTTTTATTATTTTTTGTTTGTTTGTTAAAAAAGTCTTGCCCTAAAGAACCCTTGAAGTAAAGTACATCTGCAATGAAGGAACTATGATAATTGGGAAAAAATACAGAAGCAATCTCTATCATGAGACATTTGTTTTTGATTTCTGTCGATTTGGTCTAACTTCTGTGGATTCTACAGAACTAGCTTTGATGGGAAAGTTTGAATAGTAGGGAATAACTTTGCTTCGAAGTATAACTTTTTGTTTGAAATCAATGATCACTGATACTATAACCTTCTCGAAATCCTAGCCATTCATTGTATGTTTATATTCAAGTTAAAGTTCTGTTGTATTCAGACATTGAAACTAATTTGTATTACGCGGATTCAAAAAGTAACTAATATCAAATACTTTACACCCAAGGAAATTAACCTACAACCCAGATCTAGACAAGAAAGTAAAATTTTAATTTAGTTCCAATCTAATGAAATTACAGATTTAATAGTATAACCAAATTAATTTTGAATACTATAACACTCTGGTACACAGAATTTAATTAGAAATTAATTACGACTACTGAAAATGAGTCTTGATGTATTGATGCGTTTGTTAAACACGATACAAGTATCGCACGTTGAAATCATTTCACTATGGAAATAAATATGTTTCATGCATTCTTTAAAATATAAATACACTATAAAGGAAGTGTTATTTAAAATTATTTATGAAAATTAAATATGTTAGAGATGTGAAGTATGTTAGAAAATTATAAGTTCCTAATAATAATGCTACTTGTATAATATGAATTTTAAAAAAGAGATAGATATTTAGCTCACTATTTTTCATACATGATAATTCTTGTTAATAAAATTTTCTTCTAAGTGATAGCTTGACCATAATATTGGAAGAATTTTTCATGCTTTACTCAAGTTTTTTTTTTTTTTTATAAAATGAATGTTATTCCCTCCTGTTGTAATAAGTGAATAAAACAATACTGCCTGGCATATGAAAGGGATCTTTCCCACAATCATATACTTTTGGAAGTTTTGCTCTTCCATTATCTCTCCTACCTGAACCTGCAATCTGCTATAATGGTTTTTAATACTTTTAAAAATCATCTGATGTAGAAAAAGCAATACTATAAATAAATCCGATTGTTTATGGATCTGTCTATTTGCTTGTAATACGGAACGGAACGCAAGGGTGGCGGGAGTTTACATTTCCTCCCTACAATTTGCAGAGCCTGGACTGATGCTCCCTGCTGCTGTGTCTTTCTAGTATTTAGGGTGTCATTGTTTTTAACTGGTGGTTTTTTATTACTGTTTTGGTTTATGGATGGATTCGGTATTTGCGTTTCATTCCTTTGGAAGTTTGGAGTAATAGTGGGGCTGAATTTGGGAGACCGGGTTTGCAACAGCCCGCTGCTCCCGGCGTGATTCCCCTTCAGTCCGTCCACTGAAGTCCTTTCGTTGCCGGCGTCTTTTGAGCTGGCAGGAATACGCCTTTCGGGGCCCTAATATTTGGCGGAAGCAATGCTTTTCCCCTTTCTGGAGGGAGTCGCATGTGCTGGCTAAAGTAAATTGTAAGCTTCGATAGGAAAATGGGATACGGTTAGCATCTTATTCGTTTTTACTGCCCATTCTGCAGGTTGTCTGCTTGGTTCTGACGCTTGCAATAACATCACGCGATAACCACCGACAGATTTCCTTCAAATTATTAAGGTAGATTCATGTTAACTCAGGGAAGATTTAAAGACGTAAATCAAGATCTTCCTCTTGAGAGTTAAGATATTACAGATATCCATTAAAGTTAGCCCACCGGGCTGATCTAGTGGTTAACGCGGCATCGCAAATCAGCTGATTTCGAAGACGAGAGTTCTAAGGTTCAAATCCTAGTAAAGTTATTTTTATATAGATTTGAATACTATATCGTGGATACCGGTGTTCTTTGATGGTTTGGTTTCAATTAACCACACATCTCAGGAGTGGTCGACCTGAGATTGTACAAGACTACACTTCATATTTATACACATCATCCTCATTCATCCTCTGAAGTAATACCTTACGGTAGTTCCGAAGGCTAAACAGATAAGAGAGAAATATTCATTAAAGTAACAAAAATTAATCTTGTTACATTATATTTCTGTCACCATAACAAGAAAAAAATATTTGTATGCCTAATTCTTTTCTATTTAATGAATATCTAATATTTTCACAAGCCTGAGAATTACAAATGCGTTGGTGGTGTAGGAGGCAAAGGCCTCTTGGTTAGACGGTTACGGCATTGAACCGAGCCCTGACCGGCTAGTATTTAGATAAAATAAGAGTAAAATATTTCAGAATTCCTGTCATTGTCTTTTTTCTTTAGCTCCTGAGACCACCGTAAGGAATTTTTTCAGAAGAAGAGATGAGATGGCAATGATTTAGCATATGAAATGCCATGCCTGACTGGGATTTGATACCGGGATTTTCAGATAAAACAACCTCCTGTCATTGCCTACAACTCAAGAAAAAAAAATTATAAGAGTATATTGTCATTTCTTAATCCATTCTAAGCAAAATTCATATTAAATTGTTTTCTTGGGATAATTTATTTTTTAAACTTTGATTGTTTACTTTTAATTAAAATTAAAAATTGAAATATTTAATAACATTTTATATCTGATTTCAATTTTATTTTTATAAGCATATCCTGATAATTTTTGTATATCATTATATTTTAATAAATAAAAGATGATCAACTCATTTTAAAAATTAAACAACTATTCAAATGTATTATTATTCATTATTTTTACGTATTAGTTGGTATTAACCGAAAACTATTTATTTAAAAGGATACGTAGAAAATTTTATTATATTTATTTTTCCTCTGATAAATCTATTCAAAATAGAAGGTTTGAAACTTCTAGGTTGGTATATTGAAATGGTATATAGTAGCGTATGAAGAATGTCATGCCTAACCGGGATTCGAACTCACACTGATTGATGGAGTAGTATATATTTACACGGATTTATATTTATACATATATTATATATACACACACATATATTATATACTATATACATATAAAATTAATAAAAATAATTGCTCTAGTCATTTAATGAAATAATAAAACAATAACAGGATTTTTTTTTCATTTTTCTTTGTTTTTGAAGTTATTCTCTATATAGAGTCCTATTCATTTGTGATCTTCAATGATTTGTTCTGAAATAGACTGATGATTTTGACAACAGGTTATTGATGATGGTGTCCTAAGGTTTGTAGTAGACCAATTATTTTTCATCTGTTCCTTGCTTCGGACCATAGTAATGCAACGTTAAAATACTGTAAGGTACATTATACGATATGTTGATGATATATGATATAGTAGAAAAGAGTTTTAAATTATTTATTATTAGAACAGCAACTGGTTTAGAAGAATTAAAAAAAAAAAAAAAAAAAATTTCAGAGGTATTTTGTAAATTACAATAATGTAAACTGTTAAAATGTTGCATATAAAAGGCCGAAGAGAGATTATTATTAATGAAAAAAGCCCAAAGATTTTATTTTATTATTAATAAAAGACATTTCTTTATTCTTACCTTAAACTAAACTGGAAACAGTTATCGTAACTATTACTCATTATATATAAGTACACAAATATTTTGTTTTCACTTTTTAGATTTTTGGGATACGACGTTATTTATTATTGAAATGATATTGATGTTATGGAAAAACTGATTCTAGTTATAATTAACGGTGGAAAAATACGTTAGAAATAAAACAAATCAAGCAGGTATAATTTTATTTCAGTTATTTTTTATATCTCAACAAAAAATAAAAAATAATTTTTGTTTCAGCAGCAATTATAAAAACAAATTTTGGGATCTATTAAACATAAAATTACTTCAATATTACTTTTATATACGCAAATATCAAACAAATATTGAATGATTTACCGCTTTATTCTTCATGAAAAAATATTGACAATGCTGCTGAAGAAAATCAATAATTTATTATGTGTAACAGTTTTGTTAATTGAACCCACAAATTTTTTGGAAGGGAATATAATTTGCTCATAGACTCGGTTGTAGTTACAACATCAATCCACTACTACTTCCCTACCAGTCAAACGCAACAGTGCTAAACAGTCACGAACATGAAATTGTTACTTGTCACAACCTGTCTTGCAAGTCACTTTGAAATACTCTGTGCTTAGTGTTCATACATTGAAGAGAGATTGATTGAATACGTGTAAGATATATTGCATATATATATATATATATATATATATTATGTACAACTATATTTCAGGAATATCTAAATCTACCCACTTTCTCACTCTTAAACTCTAAAAAATTAATGAGTGAATCTCATCTTAGAAAAGAAATTATTTTAGATCCACAATACATTTTTACAAATAAAATTAGGAATTGTAAAAATATTTTATTTTTTAATAAATTTAGAATTACATAAAAAAAAATGTTCAATGCATTATTATTATTATTATTAAAAGATTATACGTAATTTTAATTTATAAAAATAAAACGTAAATTTTTTGTCATATAGAAATTTAATTTATTCACAAAACACTTTTGACTTTATTGAAGTCCAAATTTAATATGGCCCTACATCTTTTCCGATATTAAATTACGAGTAGAGTTAAAAATTTTAATCAAAATTACACAATACAAAACCTGAGGAAAATATAAAATCAACTCTTTATTATTGCGTAAAGAGAAAGTAATACTTGGAAGTATAACGTAAAATAAAGGGAGAAAGACGATATAAAAAAAAAAAAAAAAAAAAAAAAAAACGTGAAAGACGAAGAAGGACCCGCCTAATTAGAACCCAAACTCTGAAGTAACTGTTACTCAAGACAACGCATGCATTTTTAAACATTCAATTTAAAAGTTTCTTTAGCTAAGAAATTTTAATAACTTTGATTAAAATGACTCGCTACCAGTATTATTAATAACTTCTAAAAATAAAATTCGTATTTTTTATTGAGTTGGTAATAAAAAAGGAGAAAAAATATTTGTATAATATTCTCTTATTGTATTTATAAATCACCAATTTAAATTTATCATATAAAATAAGAAATTTCCGAAAAATCTTGATTTTTTTATTATTCGCTTAAAATCATGCAATAAATTTTTTTTTTAATTCTATAAATTTCTATTTTTTTTTTTTTTTTTCAATATTATTAACATGTTTTACCTACGTTTTTATTTACAATATGTGATGTGTTCAACATAAAGCTAGAAGGATTGAAATATTTTTGTTCAGGGATTATAAAAAATTGTCAGAGTTTTTTCATTTTAATAAAGTAAATAATATGGTGAAATAATTATATGTGTATTTAAATGCTTCTAATTAATTCCTACAATTAAAAAGGACTATTATGAGGTAAAATAACATCCCAAATCCAGTGAAAAAACCATCGAATGATAGACGTGTATGTAGATTAAAAAGCAATCATTGAAATATTCATATAAAAACATTTAATGATGCTACAAAAATTTTGAGTTTACCATTAATCACTCAGTTTTCTACACCAATACATGTATTTATTTTATCACTATTCGTATTTAATTGAAATAAATAAAGTATTTCTTTTCAATGAGTATTATAAGTTTATAAAATGGGACTTACTTGATACTGATAAAATCATGCAATGATTTTAACATTGTTACTCGTTATCTTTCGCACTTTTTTTTTATCAAGGCCAGAGGAATCCCAGTTACGGATGAAGTGTCGGATTCGTTTACAGTTTCCGCATAGTCTTGTAAAGTGTGCATGTAACCTGCCCCATACTAATTAAACCTCCTCTCCTTTCCACTTGGTGAAGGACCTGTCAGTAAGATATAATAATATAGCCCCGAATAGTGTTTCGACTAGAGGAAGGAGTCATCGGTCACACTCCAACCCATTGACATGGGATACCCCGATATGTGTATTCCTATCCTCGAGCCACACAGCCTATTCAAGACTATATTTTTAAGTAGCTTTTAATCTTGAATCTACCCCATCGGAACAACTGTTCCCCAGAGTCCTGCACTCTTCAACAGGGGTGACCCGCCGGGGCAGACCACATCCTTCTGACAAAGATTGTCCTCCCTTAACTCTGCTGAAGAACTCTCGTGGTCATCTTCATCATCATCAATATCTTAATGATCGCAAATTTTTTTTCCCCCAACTAATTCCTCTTTCTCTGGCCTTCTCTCTAACTAATTATACTCTTAGCCATACTACTCACTTCTTCCCACTGTTGCTCTCCTATGAGCATAAAGTTAATGAGATTCTCTTGAGTAAGTACATTCCTCCTTACCACGCCTTCCACGTGCTCTCATATCGGGCAGTCAAATGTAATGTGTTGGGCACTGTCCATCTCGCCTCAGTAGTATTATTCCAAATTCGTTCTAAGCCTAAATGTATTCAAATAGGAACCAAATTGACTATAGCTCGTAAGAAACTGGGTTAGAAAGTAATCAACCTCTCCATGTCTCCTCAGATACATGGCCTCAAGTCTCGTATCAGGCACCTTGCCATCTTCCCATTCTGCACTGATCCCATTTTGTCTGTTACTCTTCTTGCATTCTGTCACATACTTCACTTGGAGGCATCCCCACCTTCTACTGAACCTTTCTTTGCTGATTAGCTCAGCTGTGTTATGCCAGTCAGAATATTGAGTGCCTCAGCCGACACCGTGTGGTAGTCCGACGTCACTCTCATTGCCGTCAGCCTATAACCGCGCTGCATTTTTCTTAATTTATTACACCCTGCTCCATACATCATAGTGAATATCACCAGTGTCCTTCTTTTCCAATATTTCTGTTTGTTTAAGAACCCTTGAAGGTCCTACATCGTACTGTTGGGGGAATTATAACATCCGAAGATCGTGCACCTTGTAGTAAATATTGCAACTAATCCTTCACCTCTTAGTAGTAGAAGGATGGGCCATCCTTTATGAGGCGTCGTATATGGCTGTACAACCTATTCTGTTTACTCTCATTCCCTACCAGCTACAAGCTGCATTTTATCTCCACTACTACAAACATATCCCAGTCCTCACTCCTTGCACATGCCATAGTAAATCGTGGGCCAGCCTGCTCCTTTTGGCGTTTAACTGAAGCCACTCCATTATCTTCTAGATCTTTTACATACCACGTCTCCGAACCTGTGTCCTAGTCCACCGCACTCAATGCAACGCATTGGTTCTCTACACTGGGCTCTAACCCGCCCTCCACAGTTATAGCAGTCCTCTCTGCGGTCGAGACCTGGACAGACCGCTGGATTGTGACCGCTACCTTGTGACCTTGCTCCCAGCATCGAAAGCACCCCTGTTCTTGATACATCCTCTCACTTGACAGAAGTGCCACCCGATCAAGATTCTTTTCTTCTTCTCCAACTTTCTCCCGCTTCTTCAGGGGACGAACACTGTAGCATTCCTCGGCTCCCCGTAAGCAGGTTCCATATTGGTTAACCTGACTGTCACTTCATCATTCACCTCTTTCTTAACAGCAAACATCACTTCATCTGTGATTATGTCTTGATCGAGGTCTTTAATGTGTAACTCCTCTTCTCGATCTTCCTCTCGAATCTTAAAGATTCCTCATTACCATCCGAGCTCTTTCAACCTTGGCCAACTTCTCGCGAAGTACCTTTTTTCGTTCTGAATCCTTCTTCATCTTTACCTTCACTGCATTTTCTATTTCCCTCCGTGCTATCAGGATCTGGTCAGCAAGTTCCTCCCCAACCGAGTTCTTAACAACAGACAGTGCTGCATAGCGCAGCACATTCCACACGGCACAGATAGTGCTGTGTGGTATGTACTAAATGGACAGAACAGAGCACTTGCTCTGTCCTGTCCACTAAGTGGCAATGGGAAAATTTTATAAGTCTGAAACTAAGATTGAAGTTAAACACAGCTTCTTTATGCATGACACATCTGAAACTTCAAACACTATTTTCACAAAAAAAGAAAAAAATCTGCCGACAAAACCTCTTGACTCAAATTCTCACTTTTTGAAAGTTATCCTTCAAACTTGCAAACGAAAAACATTTCTCGTCAACTAATCCAGGTACAGTTATAATCTTTCCTTGTTTATTTTTTAATCCTGCCGCAAATATCTTTATTGGGCTTTATTATTATCTGTCTTTAATTCAGAGTAAATTAGGTCTTTAACATTAACATAACTATCTCTCTGGTCTTTGTTAGGAGCTTAATGGGTTTCATAAATCTCAAAGCAGGTCACTAGAGATTACTATAATTATTGCAGTAGTGCAGAGTACAATTCAATTATGTATTCGTCAACTAACTAAACTACATTAATACACTGAATACTAGATGATTACCAATGAATAAATATTTTGTGTGATCACTAAACGGATGAATGACTGTTCAATTACATCAAATGGTGACGGTATTCTACATTCAGATAAGCTAAGTCATGAAGGGCATCTGGTCGTTAAACTCTTACCAAATTAGTCATGCCTAAGCGGAATAATTACATTTGTAATAGATTAATACTGTGTAATATTCAAACTGAATTATCCAATGTTCCTCCTGACAGCAGCACTTCTTTAATGGAAACCTCGATCAGAATTACAAAAAAGGTTAGGTGAGGAAATTATTTAGAATTATTCTTTAATTAATTTTTATTTTCTAGAAATATTTATCTAAATATTTCTCCTATGAGTAAATCAAGAAAAATATTTACCACATGTTAATTGTAAATATACCCGTTTAAAAGTTTAGTAAATTCTCAATTGCTGATTTTAAAATTTTATATTTTCAATTCTAGAAATTCGTCACTTAAATGTTTCCTAAGGTACTATTACAAAGAAAATATTCTTGAAAATTCCCTTTCCCGTTAGAAATAAAAAATTTATAACAATTTTTGTACCACATTTTCTGATAATTCAGATTATAAGACCTGTTCAAGCAAATATCCAAATAAAAGTTAATAAATTTTTTAAACTTTACTGCGGAAACTATTAGATAAGTTATTTTTTTTTAAAAACATGGTTTAGTCAGCTTTTTAAAATATTATTTCACTAACAATTATGTTATAAAATAAGACAAATTTTTTGTTTAAATCATTCTGGAACGTATAAAAAATAAAACTGTTAAAAGAATATTTGATTTAATAAACGTAATGTTTTTAATAAAAAAATTAGCCGACTTAAAAAAATAAAAACTAAAATTTAGTATATAATATTGTTTTTCATATATTTTTTTATAAATATATATATTTTTTTCGATGTGTTGCGAAGGACACAGGAGTAAGTAAGTTATTACTTAATCCCCATGAAGCCTTCATGGGGAAGTGTTGGACTCAGAACCCGAGACAATAAATATCCCGAGCTAGCCCGCTTAGTGAGTTAAGCAGGCTAAGCAGGTTCCACAAAGATGTTAAAATTAAATACGTATAATGACCTGCCCCCTACCGCCTAAACCTCCCTCACCGCTATCCGCCACCCCGAGACCGGACACGCAATTTAGCATTACTCAGACTCAGGGGGGGGGGGGAGGTGCCTTTGGGTTCAGAAGATCCGGAGTCTCCAGATCTTCTTATATATATATTTTTTTCCTGCCCCTTGGGTGGGATCTACAATCAAGTATTACGCAACCCAGGAGGTGTATGTTGCCTTTAACGGAGCTATCCGCCTACCGGCTGTGAATCCAGCACGCAGGTCAGCCCACCGAGTCTGGATCTTAACGCCTACCCCTTACTTCAGGCGTGAGGTATCCGGATCCGGTTATACCGTTCCCGGGCCCCACCCCATCTGCCGGGTCTCGGTCTTACTTTCTCCCAATTGCCTATTCAAATGGGGGATACCGATACACCGATACAAGCATAAGTACTCCCCACCTTATATACTTTTTAACTTTTGGAAACGTAACAATATAAAAAAACAATTTAAAAAGCTTTAATTTTAAAATAGCATGTTAATTCTCTAAAAAATTTTAGTGACTAATTTTTAAATTAGATTTTCTTTTTAAAAACTATGAAACATCTCAAAGAAAATAAAGAGAAGCTGTTTGTAAAAAAAATGTAAAGAGTTTGGTTGTTTATTGAATATAATAAAAGTAGTACAGAGAAACATCGTCGTAATGTGACTGGTACGAGCATGGAAATCCTATCTAAAATTTCTATGTGTTATTACTCTTTATCCAATTTCCTAGCTTATTTTCTTAAGTGCAAGTATAAAATTGTAAAATTTATTTGATAATAATACTTTTAATATGAGAAAGTTATCAGCCATATATTAATTATTTTAGTTATATATTATTATTTTATTGGCATATATTTATGCCAATTAAATCCAAATTTAAGGAACGTTATCGAACAAAATTATTTTTTTTAAATCTTTAAATCTTCCACAACGACAAATTAATTTTTTGTTAAAAAAATTTCAGCATAAGATTTTGAAAGAAAAAAATTGTAACAGGACCACTGAAGATTGACCAGTTTTATAAAAATTTTAATTAATCAAATCATTTTATCTATCAAATTGTTGAGGGGTAAAGATTGGGGTCGTACAAAAATAAATTAACCCACGAATTAAATAAAAATTCTCTAACTTTACTTTCTTTTTTTAAATTAGGTAAAATAATACATCAATAAAATAATTAATTTTGATTTTTTTTTTTAATAGATGATTGTTTTTAAATGATGATGAAATAAAATACCTATTTCACGCAATTTTTATTATTTAATTGCATTACACAGGTAATGATATTAGAATCAGACGCAGAAGTATGCATAGATTATTTTAAATTATAATAAATTGAGTGTCTATAATAATAATAATAATAATAATAATAATCTGGCCAAACGTAACGTTTGACCGCCCGACCGCACGAAGTGCAAAGACTTTTCCTTTCTAGTAACTAGGTATGATGCGAGATGTTACATTGTTTTAATTTATGACGGACATAAAGATACTGTACCGTTATAATCTAGATGAATTGTTGGTTAGCAACCTACATTAGCGTCACCCTACCTGCAAATATGTCATCATTTGCCCTTTGCTCCTACACAGCACCAGTGCACACACTAATGCAGCCGACACTGAGACCCCCATCAGAAACGTTACATTCCCCAGCAAGCAAGCAGACACAAGTTAAAGCGACCGAGATCCGGGTCCCAACAAACTACCTCTTTTCCATAGCTACCTGTTATACGTAACAAGCTACACTGAGATGTGAGGGTGATCAAACCCGTCATCATACGAGTTTTCTCTAAATTTTTATTTTTAACTAATAATGATATATAGGGTAGGAAAAGAAGGAAATATTATCTTGCATTTTAAAGGAGCTATTTTTTAACAAAATTGTAAAAAATTCAGAATTACCAAGAAAGTCTACATTTATCTTAAAAAAAAAAAAAAAAACACTGGTTTATCATAAGATATTTATAAAATATCACTTTTCATTATGTCAACTTAAAAACGTATTATTTATTTTAGAAATTCTTTGCGGATAAGTACAGCTTTATTAAACTATATTAATTATGCTTTTTTATTTTTTTTTAAGTCAGTCGTTTATCTGGGCACTTCCCAATGAATACAAATAATGCTAATAGAAAAACAGTGCAAAAGTACTAAGACATTATTCTAAACATGCAGAATTTATATTTTGCTTATAAAACATTTAAATACGTCAACAATATTAAACTAATAAACATTACAAAATTTGATAAAAACAAAGAATAAAATTTACATAGATCGTATTTATTATTTGATTATATTTTTAAGGTTTTGCTAATAATTTTTTTTTAAAACAGCGGCCACTAACTACAGTTCTGCCGGATGTTCCACTGAAACAGGAATTTATTAATCAGCCTTAACAGATCAAGGTTGCCAAATTATTATTATTATTATCTTTTTTTTAATACTGTTAACAACATGATAACGTTGAGTCTATTCACCGTACTTCAATCATGAAGTAATAAATTTAAATATACATATGAAAGCAATAATGAATAATAAATTTGCAAAGCAATTTTCTCATTTTAAGTTGAATTTATTATTTAATATATAACAGAAATAATAATACAATTTTTTAAGATAAGTTTTGTAAGAATTAAAGTTATCAAAATGGTAATCTATATTTATAAAAAGCGAATATCTAGCAAAAAAATTATGTATACTATGACAAGAGTATAATATTTTTTTTGAAAATCTGGTTTGAATTACTGTCAGGCAAAATAAAGCTTTCAAAACCCCGCAATTAAAAGAGTTTGGCTTTTTTTTCATGTTCACCCAAAAGGATTTCTTTTTGTATATTAAATAAAATTAAAATCCTACATCAAATATAAACGTTTAAATATATATTTTTATACTCTGTGAACAATTAAATCTATTACAAACAATATTTATCGTCTTAAAAAACCACGTCCTTAATTTCATGCTTACTCACTGGTTAATATTCTCCTGTAACTCTGAATCGCGAAAAAAACATTTCTTTTTTTCAACTTTCAACATTTGAGTGTAGTACAGATCACCTTATACTTGTATTCATAACCAGGTTTTTCTAATTCAAAATGTTACACTTTAAGATATATTTGATTCCAGCGTACTCAGAGTGTATCACAAAGTTCCCGCGGTACTTTATAATCTATTCTACTTCTAAACATAATGAAAGAAGAACATAAAACATGTTCTAAAATACTTTGATTGTAAGTTACGGCTAGGGAAATTTATTGTGCAATGCAAATGGCGGGGTTATTTTTGAACACTTATATAAAATGGTACTTATAATACAATATGATCTAGCGTACTCTTTCAAAAATAAAATTCGAAGTTTTCTAATTTTTCTTTGTTTTGTTCAACTTATCTTAAATAATTTTGTTAAGAATTAAATATTCTATAGGTTTTATTGAAATTTTTTTATAAGTTTATTACACTTTTAAGAAAATTATTGTACATCAAACATAAAAAACAGGATTTTTTATCCCAATTTATTGGTTTTCGACCCAAATCTTTCAAAAGTTACTGCAGATACGGTTCTAGAATGTATATTATTTCATTTTCAGGTTAAAACTCATAAAAAATCACTAATTTTTTTCTTGATTAAGTCCTAATAATTTCAGTACGACCTTAATGCACCGAAGTAGCTGAAAGCCGAGAGAAATCTTTCACTAACCATAACTCGCATTATACGACATATGTTTATATCAAACTTTTATTATAACTATCACAAGTAGAATTGTTATTCTCCCAGGAGAACTTCGTGATGTACTCTGTATACTTTAAATATGATAATATGAAATATTTCCTTTGCTTATTTCATTTTTATTTAGAAACTGCAGGCTAGCCACCTAGTTACCGTAAGTTACGAATGATGAATGGTGCATGGAAAATTTAAACCCTAAAATCTCATATTAATATATTTCTTCTTTCTCTGTTACATAATTCTACAACTTAAAAGAAAGATTTTTTTTAACTTTTCGTACTTTTTCTCCTCTTATTTTCATAACAATTTTATCTTCCGATTAAATTAATTTAATATAGTTGTGACATAATATTAGGAATTTTCAAATTGAATTTATATTGCAGCACTGATATTTACATAATTTTTTAAAATTGATTTTTAATTTCCACCAACTATAATATATTAATATTAAAAGAGTTTTTCGTCGCTTAGAAAACCTTAATGTTTTTTTATATTTACATACATATAACTGTGGATGTTCTTCAGCATACAGTCGTGTATTGGTTTTAATTTAGTTGGCAATGTATTTTACAAGTATATTTGTAATTATTTAATATATTTCAAATAGTTGTTTGTACGGGTTTTTTTTTACTTGAATAAAATTACAGTTCTTTGAATTTAAATATATTCTCATTACCTCGATAACTCGACGATTTTGTCAAATAAATTGTATTTTCCAGGTCAGAGAGGATAAAGAAATCTTATTTACGAAATTTCTTTCAAATCGCTTTTGAAGTTTTTTATTTTATATTTCGGCATTTACTTAATACTTTAAAACCATCAACAGTCTTGATGGGATTAGAGTATATACGAACTTTTTGTTTTTTCATTTTATATCTTTTTTGTCTCTTTTCATAACTTTCAAGATAATTCTATTTATTTCATATCTGGAATCGATTACGGAATATCAGAATGAGATAAATCGATAAATAACATTCACCTTAACACACTAATTAAAGTAATTTTATATAAATTTTAAAAATTTGCTTTTCCAATATGTAGTTTTTCTTTTTCTGTTTGTGTGTGTGTTTTAAACACAATTAATTTGGACAGTGTTTTTTGTCAAAGTCAAAGGTATAAATATAATTTGAGTTACGAATTATCATTCAGGAACATAATAAAGTATTCATAAAGAACATGAGATATCATTAATATACGAAACAATTAATTTTTTGAACCAAAGAGGTTAAAAAAACAGAATTATAGCTTTTTTTTTTATAAAAAGTTTTACACATAAAAACAGTATGTGCGGTTTGCGGGTATTTAATTTTAATTCCTTAAGCGGTCATCCGAACATTAACTTTCTATACTGTTACACTAGATCTATAAATCGATTGAGTTTGGATATGAGCTGAATTTCCCAAAATTTACTGGTTGTAAAGTAGTAGATTGATATTTATGATATTGGATCCAGACATTCATTCAAGAGGATACTTGTAAATCAAAATTTTTATCATAAATTTTGTGAAACTTCAACTACTTAAACCATTTTGACTGCAAGTTTTACGGAATAATTTATTATAGAAAATTTATTGTGCTCAAAATTTTTAACGTTTGTAAACGAATAAAAATCTGATGTGGACACCTGACTTCCTTTTACTCCTACTAAATTATACATCCAATTTTTTTGCTGCACTTCATTTAAACTTATTTTACCTGAAATACGATCCTCCAATTCTTCAATAAAGTAGAAACACAATTGCTAAAATATTAGTTTTTAATAACATTAAATATTTAATCAATTACCATACCTAAAATATTAGATTAGAATAAAAGTCTATTTTTTTACTCTTTAAATAAACATAATTCTTATATCTCTCTAATACTATGTTTTTTTTTTTTAAATTATTATTGTATAAACACAAAATGAAATCATACATGAAAGAGGAGAAGGTCTCCTCTTATAGCGAGAAGGTATCTTTTATAGCGGCATTTATTATCAAGTATACTGAAAGAAATGTACAAATGAAAATAATGCAGTTCTAAATTATAAGTTTCAATTAATATTAAATAACAGATGTTTCACCAGATCAGTTGTGGAAACCATATTAAGACTTCCTTGTACACCTATTAAGCTACATGTATCATTTTTAAAAGTACATAAAATCTTATTTCATTAATAACTTCTGATTTATTTCATATTTTGTTTTTTTTTTCTTTAATTGCTATTATTGAATTATTATTTATTGTAAAAATTTTTACAATCAGAGATTAATAATTATTAATAAATCAATATTTTTAAATTAAAAAAAAAAATGTAAAAAACTATTGTTTTTTTTTTGCAAGTACACTTAATGTAAAATTTGAAATTTCAAGTTCAGTCATAAATCACAAAACATTTATTTCAGCACCACATAGTCCAAAAACACAAAACATTAATAAACAAAGAATAAAAAGAAAAAGAAAAAAAACAAGAATAAGAGAACGAGTAAAAACAAAGAAAATATATATGATATTACGAAATTTGAAGTTGTCAAACTGCATACTGTTAAGCAAATCCTAAATAGAATACATGGACACATCTCAACCGTCAGACATCCCTGCTATTATCGAGTAGATTAATTGAAAAGTGGTTTACATGATACTCAAGTATCTGGAGGTATTTGACACTGCTCTGCTGTGCAGTCTCACAAACTGATGAGAGCACTAGATAATCGTGAATCTTATCATTTCACGTGAACCATGACGATTCGGCAATCACCTTCGCTACTATATTCTTTTTTTTTCTTCTTTCCCCTGCCCCCTGAGTCAGACCTACACTCAACTATTGCGCAACCGAGGCGGTGTCTTTTGCCTCTAATAGTACTTCCCGCCTTCTGGTTGTAAATCCAGCATGCAGGTTGGCCCGCCGGGTCTGGATCTTATCACCTGCCTCTAACTTCAGGAGTGAGGTGAGCCGGATCCGGTTATAGCATTCCCGAACCCCACCCTCTCTGCCGGGTCTCGGTCTTACTTTTTCCCAATTGCCCACTCAAATGGGGGATACGGATACAAGTATAGGTACTCCCTACCGGTTCGGGTCTTTTCCGTAAGTTTTTAATTAATTAATTTTTTTCCTTTTTTACATTTATTTATTCTTTTTCTTATATTTTTAATTTTTTTTTTTAATAGATCCCTCATCCATTCGGAGTAATCTACTGCTTTTTTTTGAAAAATAGTCGTAATCAACTGATCCACTTTCATCCAGTGTTCAATCCTTTCAAGCATGTATTGCATTGTGTTCCCCACCGTGAGTTCTTCTAATCGAGCTTCTCTCTTCAAATGATTCTACTTCGGACAATGAAAGAATGTATGAAGTGGAGAATCTAATTCAGTGCAATATAGACAATTTTGAAAGTCTCGCTTCTTAAATTATTATAGCTAGACACCAAACTCACCATGACCGGAGAGGAACTGCATAAGGAAGAACCCCACGTCCCCATGTTTTCTCCCCAGCCATGTTCTGATATCAAGGATCAGTCTCCGAGTCCATTCCCTGTTCTAGATGCTAATCATAGATGTTGTCATTCATCTAATCGCATCCTATGGGTTTAGTCTTTCGGTATACCCTCATACCTTCTTGTTCTCTGTAGTGCCAATAGTCTTATTGGGGGTTCCTGCAATGACGCCCGCTGCACCGCGTAGAGGAGAACCGACGTCACAGCAGCCAATTGCAGTTTTTTTTAAACTGGTCTTAGCCCCCACACGTTCCATATCAGGCAAATCAAGGATCCATATATTTTCTCTGCCTTCTTAACTGACTCCAAAACATGATAACTAAAATTTCCCGATTTTGAGAACCAGATTCCCAAATATTTAATCTGGGAAATTGTCTCTACTTGAACACTATCAACTAGTATGGTGATTCTCTTCATCTTTCTTCTTCCCGTTATAATCGCTATTTTAGTTTTCTCGGGCGCTAATTTGAGGCCTCTTTTTTGTAATCAGCCGCTAATTCTATCTACAGCCAAATTGGCATTATTCATAATTCTTCTTCCATGTGACCCGCACTGCTAAATTATTGGCGTATGCTATTAACGAGACATCATCTTCAAACTGAAGCATAAGAACACCGTCAACGACGGCGTTTCAGAGGAAGGGGCTCATGACCGATCCCTGTGGAACACCGCCAAACATCCTGAGGGTCAGTTCCCCTCCCTCTGTCACAGTGACCAGCTCTCTATCGTGTAGATAATCGTTTATCATGGTTATTAGATATGGGCTAATATTGTGTCCCTTCAGAGCATTTATTTAGAGCGTTTATTTATACCCTTCAATAGTCCGCCCAATACACCGTCTGGGCCCGGGGTCTTCCAACTACTAGTTCTGGATACCCCTATATGGAGTTTGTGAATTGTAAACCGCCTTCCATCCTCATGATGTAGATCAGTCTGTTCGACTTCAACAGTTCGGAATAGGTCTTCTACGGTGTATTTAACCTGATACCCTGTTAGAAGGGGGAGGGTCGCACGGAATCCTTTCATAACAATCCGGTTCACCCTCCCCCATGGATCATCATTAAGATCTTCGATAAGCTTTTTCCAGAAGGGGCGTTTTGATGTCTTTATCGCTGAAAAGTATTTTTTTCTGACCTCTTTATAATTCAATTCGAAGGAGATTCGGATCTTCTCCTCTTGATGATCGCGTCTAGTTCATTATAGGCAGTGTCTCGCTTGTATAATCAACGCGCGGAGTTCAGCGATTTCTTCATTCCACCAGTACAATTTTCTTTTTCGGTCTGCTATTCTTAGTGCAATGCGTTAATTTTCCTCTGCTAGTATTTTAAGGAAATCATCCGGATTCCAGTCTTATGTAATTCTAGTTCTGCTTATTACTGCCTCTACAAAGGACTGGATTTGTATATCACTCGGCTTCCATCTGGGGATCGTAGCCGATGTAGTTGGAAGTTCAAATTGTACACTGAATGTGATCCCCAGATGGTCGCAAATCCTCCTCAAGCACAGTAAATTCTACCGTTCTTGTAAAACGTCTGTCTGATACCGCAGAAATATCAACGACAGAACCAAAACCTCTACCCAAAAATGTTTTGGCGTCTGGCGAATTTAAGGTAACCATATTTAGTAATCCCAAGAGGCTGGCTGGTTTAGATGATCTTCTCAGATAATTCTCCATGTCCCGTAGATAGGTTTCGAATTCATCTATGGTATAATTTGGCGAAATGTAGCAGCTTATTAATACGCATGGATTCAGTGTCACTGCCATTAAGCCCTTTCCAATAGCGATCTCCTCAATGGCCCACCTATCTGTAATCACTTTTATGGCGGTGTCTTTTTCCGTGTCCACAATCCATTCTCCGGATGATATGACACCGACATTCGGATCAGCTGTAATCAAGAAATCTGCCGTTTTCTCTGTACCCGCATGTAATGAAGTATCCCTCTTCTATTTATGTTTATTTGGAATAAATTCATGTTCTTGGGGAATGACAGTCCCGGTCTCCGGTCCGGTATGCAGTGTTGTTGCAATCAAGGCATTTCGTTTGTTCTTTACAGGTTCCAATTTTGTAATTCGGGCTGCCACAGTTATAACATAAGTTGGATCAATTTGGACCTCGGCATACTCTGGACATGTGGCCTACGCCCCAACAATTGAAACACCTAACTTCTTCTATTCTGGGTTCTATGCGATATAGATGCCATCTTATTCTAACTCTCTGTTTGTTTTCAAATACTTTCGTAGCCCAAAAGGGGATCGTCAAACATTCCTTTTGAGTTCCCCCGAAAGCCGGTCTCAGCACTGACACTTTAACAGGAATGTCCTTTCTAATTTCTTTTTGTATTACAATCTGGATTTTCTCAATGGTAGAGTCTAAATCTAAATCTTTCAAATGCAAAGAAGATGATCTAGCATCCTAAGGTCCTTCACCGACCACAGCATTTTCGACTTCGGCTACTATTCGTTTGATAACTTCCTCTCGTTTCTGGGGAAAATCCACGACCCGTAATACCATGGATCCTCCTACGTTCCCTTTCTTTACCGAGACGATATCTCCTGCCAGATGATCGCCGAAATCCTTCTTTTTCTGTTTTAACACGTCTCCATATGTCACGCCGGGTTTAGTGACTGTGACTATTGATGTAGGCGGATCCTGTGGGATTTGTTTTCTTGGTTTGCCTTCCATCAAGTGGAATAGTTTGCTGGCATTTCTCCCGCCACCACCCCATTCGGTCGCCCTAGAGCATAAGACCGAATGTCTGTGTCACGAAGGA
>JAAAKQ030498049.1:9266-20707 GCA_010016005.3 Zanna intricata | reverse complement strand
CGGGTGGGGGGGGGGGGGGGGGGTGGGTGGGGGGTGCGCGCGCCCCGCTTTTTTGTGGGGGGGAAGCGTCCGGGGGGGGGGGCGTCTCCCCCCCCCAACAAAAAAAAAAAAAAAAAAAAAAAAAAAAAAAAAAAAAAAACACTACATTAGAAAGATTGAATCCACATATACCCATAAATAAAAGAAATATAAACACACACTACATAAATAACAAACAAACTTTTGCTAACCACCTCATATTATTAAGACACATATAAAAAAAATATTAATCACATCATTAAAATATTACATACAGCATTAAAAATTAAAGATCTACATATTTTAGACAATATGACAAAAAAAAAAAAACATTAAATAAATCTTTTATAAACAGGTGGCATTTACTATTGGAAACTCTTCTGAGGAAAATGCAGATGATAATCTCCAAAATCCTTCTGGATGAATAGTTTCATTTATTTATAAATCATTCATCATTTATAATTTTTTTTTAAATAATTTATATTATGATGCTTTAGAATAGGATTTGAAAGCACATACTGTTTACACTTGATAGTAATGTCATATAAGAGAATCATTTTTGCAGTATGAAAATAATTTTTAAATGTATTTTGATTATCCCATTATAAAAAAGCCAGCCTCCGTGGCTGAGTGGTAGCGTCTCAGCCTTTCATTCCGGAGGTCCCAGGCAGGCATGGCATTTTTTCACACACGCTACAATTCATTCATCTCATCCTCTTAAGATATACCTTAACGGTGGTTCCGGAGATTAAAAAAAAAAAAAAATTATAAAAATGATTATTTCTATAATAATTTAATTTTTAAAATACAAGAAATTCTATTACTGTGCACATGTCATCAGCAATTTATAGTCCATACTGCAGAAGGTTAATTTCAATTTTAGCAGCAGTGCAATTTTAGTATTCTGTTTTACTTTTTACATTTAATCAACATATTAACCTACACTAATTTAAGTATGGTTAGTTTTTAAATAAATAAATATTTTATTCTGATTGGTATGTAATATTACATTATATAAATCTTATCAAGAATGCCTAGGTTCTCCAAGGATAAACAAAGAAACTGCTCCTGCATTAATCTGAATGGATCAAGGGAAACTATGTAAAACCTTACTTTAAGTAGTATCACAAATATCCCACCGGGTTGATCTAGTGGTGAACTTGTCATTGCAAACCAGCTTATTTTGAAATCGAGAGTTGTAAGGTTTAAATCCTAGTAAAGGCAGTTACTTTTATTTGGATTTGAATACTAGATCATGGATATCAGTGATGTTTGGTGGTTGGATTTCAGTAAACTGTACATCTCAGAAATGGTCAACCTGAGACTGTAAAAGATACACTTCATTTACGTTCAAAAGTATCATCCTCTGATGTAATACCTTATGATGGTTTCGGAGACTAAACTGAAAAAGAGAGTACCACAAAATATATGTTTAATTATAAAATAAAATATAGAACTGATTAATATTTATGTTAATATGAATCAGTATCCATCCTGATCACAATCCCTTGGTATGTCAGGCTCTTTAACAGCATGGAAACAGCACATCTCTATTCAACAGTTTACTTCAGACTAGTTTAAAGATAGATATATGCTATAATTGCTTTTTTGTAATTATTAAAAATTCACCTGAACCAAAACTCAAGCTTTTTTTTAAGAAAACTGTCATCCATTTCCAGAATATTAGCATGTTGAAGTATTCCTTCCACCCTCTTTTTCATTTCCTTTAGACTATTAGGAATGTTAGGGTTCTCTAATTCTTTAAAATTTATTTATTAATTAATTATTTTATTTAGTAATTAGTTCTACAATTAGAGTAGTCAGGTGAAGAGGTGACCATCCTGATTTTAGAGGTTTACTTCTTTTTTTTCAACAGTTTGAAGAAGATAAATGGTACACTCATTATCTACTTTTCTGATATAGTGTATGTTTTCATCCATTCACTTACTATTTATTAAGTTAAGGAATATACCCCTCACAGCAACATACTTAACATACTTACTCACTAACCCAATGCCCCAGGATGATTATGAGCAACCATGACAAAGTTGCTCAGTTAATAGGGGCTCTGCATGAAGGGCTTTGTGTTGAAGTTAAAGTGGAGAAGTTATTAAGAATCTCTTGCTGATTCCTTATTTTATGATGCTTTGATAAATTGCATCTACTCATCACACTCCCAAAGGCTTGAGCCGAAGCCTCCCTAGGTCAGTTTCCTGGTCTTTAGAACTACCCAAATGAACCTTGGAAGTTTAGATAGTGAACTTCCACAATGTATAAAAATTGTGAAAATTTTTAAAAGTGGGAAGATCTCCATTCAACCATTTAAGGGCTGAATGGAGAAACTGAAGTTGAACTTGTACCAATTTTGATGAGAAGTTGGATTTTCTATTAAATCAGAAACCTTAAATCCAATATATAGCAAGGTCATATGAATATAGATTCTTCATTTTACTCAAAAGATCTTCCTTTGAGATTATTCCCATTAATTTAAATAATTTTCCCTAAGGTATGTATTTTGCCAGTTTGATCTGAATTCTTGAATACCTGAGTTTAAAAAATGTTAAACTTTTATAAATGAAAATTACAATTTTATATTTTTGTTCAGAGTATATTCTCTGCTAAAGAAAAAAGTATCTTACAATTTTTCATTAGATCTTACAATGTTCTTTGTTTATTTACAAAAGTAATAGTTGATGAATTAAAAGAAAGCACAATGATAAATTAATAGAAAAATGCTTCATTTATAACCAAATAAAGGGAAATAACTCTACTGAAAGTTTTCTGTTTTATCACAATTAAAGAAACCATTTGAAAAATAACAAAATATAATCAAATTGAATGGGTTTACATTTTTTATATAATCGAAAAATATATAATTGATGAATTTGGTTACAAAGATTTATAAATAAATAAATTGAAATATAAAAATATATTATTACACAGATTATATAAGAAATGAATAGATATGCTACTACATGGTTAAAAAAAGAAACTACCCCTGCATTTTTGAGGATGGATTAAATAAAATCATGATGAAACCTTAATCTGGGCAGTATCGCAAAACTATGTGATTAAATATAAAATAAAAAATAGATGCGATTAAAATCCATATTAATTGTTACATAAATACAAAAAAAATAATTATAAAACAATTCACAATTCAGAAAGCCTTACTGAAAGTTGGATATGTATTTGTGTACGTGAACAGAATGCAGGGAATTTAGGATTTAGGATAAAAATTTAATTGGTACTTTCAAAAAATTCATTGAGAGAATAGTAATATTTCTGTAAAAAAAAAAATGTTTAATCTTTTATGCTGATCTGTGATGGAACGCTAATATTTTTACCTTTCATCTGGAGGTTCTGCATTCTAGTCCTGGTCAAGGAAGAAATTTTTTTATACACTACAAAAAATTTATTTCACTGTTATCCCATCAGCAACTTTTGCAGAGTGCTCGCCAAAGTAAAACTTTATTTACAAAATTTAATTACTGTTGGGTTTTCTATCCTTCAAGCATATTAAGACATTCTGTAAATCTCTTCATTATTCCGAAGGAGCATTAACTGTAAAAAAAAAAAATTAAATAAGTTGCTGAAAAACTTTTTAAGTAGTTGGATAAATTATTAAAAATGGCGATGGTAGCATAATAAACTCTTTTTGGTCACCCGAAGTATTGTGTTGAGTTCGAAAACAGTTCTATTTACGAATACTACAGTACTACTTAAGAGTAAGTGATGATTGCTCATTAATATATATAAACACAAGGATAAAGGTTCTCATCTTTATAAATATAGATCTACACGATTTATACTTATAGGTGCCATACTATGATCTGAGGGCCGAATTTTTTATCTATAAAACTGTCATACAAGTCATATAATTTTAATAAATGGAAACAATTAATCGGTATGATAACATAATTTTAAGTATCTTCTATAAAATTTATTTAATTCAATTAAATAAGTGTAAAATATTGGTGAATAAATATTGCCATTGTTTCCTACTGTTTTTTCTCCTTTTATCTACTTATTCTGTTTTAGTTTCTTTGTAACAAATGACGATATAAACTTTATTTTTGGGATGTAATTTTCATGTAAACATCTAAAAAAAACAATTTTCCACATTTATCGAAATTCGTTCTTGAAAGGTAAAAAAAACCATTGAAAAATGTTTGCAAATTTTTCCAATTTCCAGCTGTACTTAATTAGATTTTCACTAGATTTGGGCTTGCAAATACTTTTCAGATAAATTTATAAAAAAATATTTCGAGTTCTTTTGAATTTCGATTTTTTAAGGGGCGCTATGGTGTACGGCACGGCGTCTCAACCAATACAGCCAATGTTACTGTGTACGCGACGCGACTGGCTGCACCTGCCTCGGATTACTTTACTAAAAAACATAAGATAAAAATAATTAAAAAATTTAAAAAAAAATGAAACGTAATATGGTCAACTCCTTGTGGTGTTTGTCAGGTAACGCTGAGAACCGGACAAAATACATTTTTACCTGTACTTCGTACGGGTACCATTTATAACTAACATTTTAAGGAGGTCGACAGTTCTAAAACTCACGATCTTAGATCACTCAAAGTTTCGTGTCCAGTACTGAAAGAAACTGCTCTGAAGAAATTACAATACTGATATTTTTTTAATAAATTGAACAGGGTTTAATTTTTATTTATCCTTATTATTCTTACAAGCATAAGTTTAATGAATACAGAAGAGTCCAAGGCGCAGAGCTCTCTGGCTAGACGGAGGAGCGAGCAAATCCAGCCATGACCGGCTAAATATTCTCTGACAGCAGCGGGAAATGCAAGTGACCATACAGCGTAGGCGAAGCAGCGACAGCTAGGGTATGTATATGTATATATGTAAACACATACACGCACATATATTTATATACGTACGTATAAACAAGCACTTAGAGAGCGGGGAGTTAAGGGGGGTATAGCCCCTACCGAAATTGTCGTGCACCTCCCATCACCCGTTCTGATGCCGCGCTCGCTCTGACGCAATATTAATGAAAGTAATTGATTACTGGGGATTTCCCGCAGACCAGAAATGCAACACTTGCTTAACGCATTCCAAACACATGCGTAGGTAGCTGGAATTCGTCCAAGAATCGTTAAAAAATTTCCAAGCTCTTTTGCCAGGTTCAGATAGTCATGGAAAAGTGGATGAACTAAAAGTCTTGCGATGTATTATGATAATAAATGCATTGAATCTGTCCTCCAAACGGAGTATCTCATTTGGTGCGAGGAGATGGTCATTAAATTTTAAATGCGCACTAGAAGTATTGGATCGCTGCAATATAGTATATTTGCCGAATATCCATTGTTTCTTGCAAATTTTAGCGACTCTTCCGGTAATGACATATACTAACCAACTGTTGTTTTCCATATTGAAGAGAGTCAAAACGATTCTTGTAACAAATCAGGGAATGGAAGATTAAGTTCTTTAGTTTCTTTGTAACTTCATAGAGATATTACTGATAATCTTGATGTAGTTTTAAATATGGCAAGAAAGAAAAATCGATGACTAGCTTTCCAATAATTCATAACTTTTATTGGAGTAACTTTTAAATGTGCGAGTGTGAAGTAAAAATGTGGTTTTTAAAAAAATTATTATACTAACATTATGATTCTTATTTGGGTAGTAAATGATGTTTTAAATCTATGTTTTATATTTTTCAAATGCAGTAAAGTATAAAAAACGCTTCAATATAAAATGACTTTAATTATTCTATCATCATCACCCCCCTTAGTTCCCCCCCAAAAAAAAGTCCTAGCTACGTGCTTGATGTATATATATATATATAAAAGCATGTATAAACGTATGCATACGTTTTAGATTTGAAACAGATTTAAGGGGCTTGATCAGTGATGGATAGTCCAATAAGGAAAAACTGATAATGACTACTGAATATCGAAGCAAGTAAGATTACGTTATGTATGAGAGTTAAAAAAAATATGTATATTAATATATATAAATAGTAAATTCTCGATTTTATTAATAATTACAATTTTTTTAAAAATTAAATTTGAAACAAAGAGTTTTAGTATTCTTGCCTAGGATATAGTCATGCAACTTGAAACACAAATGATCATACAACTTTACAGACAAATCCTTGACAAGATGAAAAAAAATTGATTAAAAACTAATTACTGATTGAATTTATCTGAAAGTATTCATTGCACACATTTTGTTTAAACTTTTTATAAAGCTACAATAATAATGATAAAAAACAGCGAAATAATTTCGTTCTCATAAATTAAATCAGGTTTTTTTTATACCACAATTTACTAGAACAGATTCTATTATTCCAGTTTCTTTAATTAGAAAAAAAACTGTAAAAATGTATATGACTTAATTATTTTCATTTACCGTATTTATTTTTGTTTGATTACAGTTTAACTTAAAGAGTGTTTTATATTTTATAACCCATAAAAAACGACATTAAGTAAGCAATTGATGTTTATGTGACGTTTAATAGTTATGGGATATAAAAATGAACACATGACCTTCAGTTTTATTTTCTATTATTATTATTATTATGAATTTTTTTTTTTTTTTTCAATTTCTACTTAACGTAATACTGCTGTATAAAGAAACAAACGCGTCACTAACATGCATTTAAACACTCTACAAGTCCGCGTTTTAAATTCGCATACGCCCGCGTACATGCACAGTACATACGATGAAATAAAAGCTTGCTTGCACGAGGTAGTCAGTCTCTGTGCAGGGCATTATATTACTCTTTTCTCGTAACATAGGCTCATTCAGAAACAAAATATTCTACAATGCAGTGTTTAACTATTTTCATAAATAGCAAAAATTCTTTCCACAATTAAAATTTATTATCATTTTGTTTAATTTTAGACAATAATTTCTTTAAAAATATTTAGCGTACTTATAAATAAATATTTCTTACTGTATTCAGTACGTACAAAAACGATTAATTTATACTTGTATTAATAGATTATTATTATATTCCCTTCCTCAATCGAATCATAAAATGAATGAGACTATACGAGTAAAGGTCATCAAAATATTTAATTTTAATTTTATTTATATGTACTTGTTGTAATGGGTATTATAGAATATGTAAAATCTAAAGGCTGGTACTCCCTACAAGTTGCCTTTACACCACTCCTATAACCCGGCATGAGGAAACACGTGCTACTGGTTGCCACAGAAGTAATGCGTACGTGCTATTTAAAAATAATTTTCGTATATAACTACGCCCACGTCAACGAAAATCATAACAAAATAGCATATAGTAAACAAACAGCTCATTTCATAAACCTTTTCATTACAGCTGTTATACTTTTTCATTGTACTGTTTATAGCAAAATCTTAGCATATTTGAAAAAAAAAAACATATATTTTCAAGAAATAAATAGATTACTACCTCTACATCTCGAACAAAATATTAGGCATAAATAATTTTATTTGTAATAACAAATTACCAAAACACATTTCGTTACTAAAATAGTGACATCATAATTAGAAACAGTGCAAGTCATTGCATATTAATTGATGTAACTTTTGGAATATACTGCTTTTGCTGCTGGTGTGAGGAGAAATCTCTGAGTGATGCTAAGAGCAGTGGAGGGGATGTCATAGCGTACTACGGACTCGCTTTCAGATATCACATACACTTTAGTATTGTTGATGATGTTTATAGAAGTAAAAATCGTCATTAATTAATAAGCCTAATTCCAACGAATAATAATAACAATTTATTAATAGCTTAGTAATTTTATACGTATTCATTCATCAGCTAAGTAATTTTTGTATCGCATTGTTGAATAATATTCAGTACTGATATTTACTTTTCATTTTCATTGAACTGATTTAATTCAGTTCTTGGCGTGTCCGGTACAAATAGCATAATTGCTTCCTTCAGTTTAAAAAAAAATTATATTTTTCAACTCACGTTTATATACTTTTATATCTTTCCCGTTTGGATCATTTCTGACATTTTTGACGGGTAACCACTTCTCCCCCAAAAAAAATTATTGGTTTTTGGGCTTACACATTTACTGGTGATGGGGCATTGGCCCAAAGGCGGCTCATGAAAGGGCCCAGGTAGGTAAAAAAAATGTTTCCATTTTGACAAGAAAGGTTACATTAAGGCGGGATGCACAGAAAGAGCTGTATGCAGAAGTTGTGGTGCGGAGGGCAATCTTAAGGGCAGTGAACAATGTGCCAGTAACTGAACTTAATGTAAACAGGAGTAGGCGCTCCCACGATCTATGGGCTATTACCAGGGAGGTTGGGAGAGATATTATGGTAGTATCTGAGTCAAACTTGGCCGTGGTTTCTGAGGGTGGCTAGAGCAGGGACCTTGAAAATAGTGGTGGTAAGGCCGGGGTGATGGCTTTGTTTGGGATTGTATTGGGGTAAGGTGGTTTTTAGTCCTATGCCTTCTCCAAAAGTAGCATGGAGCATTACAGAAGGTTTCTGGATGATTTGGTGGTGGCGGTGAGGGGTCACACGGGCATATAATAGTGCTCGGGGATTTTAACGCCAAGAACTCAGATTTAGAAGTAGTGACCCTCAATGAAAAAGGGAGACTACTAGCAGAGGTGATGGCTCACTAAAAATGGCATGGACTAACATACAGAGAGTACCTATCTTCCCGAGAGGAGCATTGAATCCGTCCTCAACCTGGCATTCGTTTCCGATGTAATATCGGGCGCTGGGCGATGGTGGGTTCTCGATGAGGAGACACTCAGCGGCGATCGATGTATTGAGGTGGTCGATGGGCATCGAGGGGCATGCCAAGAAAAATGAAATTGACCATGGATGTTTAGGTCCTCCGATTTCCAGTGCTTTCAGATGGCCTTCATAAAGAGACTGGCTCAGGAACAACAAGAGGATGAAGGGGAAGTTAATATAGATGACGTTATTTTGGACGCATATACATTGGCCCTAACTAGAAGAACGATGACTTCGCGTCCGAAGAAAATCTACTGGTGATCGGAGGAGCTTCGGAGGACTTGCGTCCGCAATAGACATATCCTCATTAGGTTACGAAGAAGGGAAGATCAGAAGACATCCGAGAGAGCTATAGTAGAATGGAAAAATTCTACAAGGCACCTCAAAAGGGCTATCAATAGAACTAAACGGGATAGGAGGAGGAAGCTTTGCGTTCAGTTAGATGAGAATTCCTGAGGTATAGCGTATAAACTGGTGACAAGGAGACTGGAAAAGTCATTGCCCAGACTTCCTGAGTTGTACCTCCGGGAAACATTATCAGCTTTATTCCTAAGAGACGTGGTACCAAGATGGAGGGAGCTGGCGACTTTCGAGATACCGCATGTCACTTCGGAGGAACTGTTGTACGCAGTCTCTCGACTCTGTCCGAAGAAAAGCCCAGAGGTGGATGACGCGCCAGCAGAGGTGATGAAGACGTTGGTGGAGGCCTCTCTGTCCGCCTTTTTGGAGAGGTATTCAACAGCTATTATAGAGAAAATTTCTCCACACCATGGAAGGTGGCGAGGGTGGTCCTTCTGCCTAAAGGAGATAGTGGCCCAACAAGTTGCAGGTAGGTTTGCTTGCTTGGTAGCCTGGGTAAGCTGTTAACAATTATACTAGCAAACAGGCTGCAGGAGGAGCTGCGGAGAACTGGGTTCTCTGATAAGCAGTATGGATTTTGAAAGGTCAGAAGTGCAGTAGACGCTGTCCGAAAAGTGATGGAGGTGGTGGACACCACCCGGTCTGGGCGGGGGCCCAGACATGTGAGAAAGATTCCCCTGGTCGCTCTCCTGGATTTCACCAACGCCTTCAATGCGGTGAGATAGAAGGCCATATTTTGGCAGTTGGAGGGTCGAGTATTTCGCCGTACCTGCTGAGGGTAGTGCAACAGTACTTCACTGGAAGAGAATTGCGAATTGTATCTGAGGATGGGTGAGCCACACCCCCAGGTTGAGTACTTGGGGGTGTGGCTCCATAGATCGAGAGGCTTCGCCTTCCATATGTAGCAGTTGGCCATGAAGGCGGAGAGGATGTCCTCGGCACTGATTAGGCTCATGGTCAATGCCGGGGGTCCTAGAACATCCAAACGCAGAATGATAGCGTATACGGTGATTTCAGCCATCTCTTATGCGGCGCCGGTATGATGCTTTTTAGGAGGCTTTTAGGATAGTGAGAAATGCCCGGAAATTGAACACTGTACATAGGAAGTTGGTAATCAGAATGATCGAACTATACAAAACGGGATCTTTGGATGCCTCACTAGTGGTGGCGGTTATGCCATCGTTGGACCTTCTGGCTAGGAAAAGAAAGGACAGGACCACAGAAGGAAAAGAGAAGGCGAGGATTGGCAAGTTTATAGAGTAGCAGGAGAGGCGGAATGCGAAAGAAGGGCATTGGAGTTACATTTTGATCCCAAAAAGAGCTGCGTGGGTCAATAGACCACATGGAGAAGTGGACTTCTGGACGGCTCAGTGGCTGACTGGTTACGGATCGTTTGGGTTCTACCTCCGCAGGATAGGGAGGAGGCGCACAGATCAATGCCACTTGTGATGAGGTCGACACGGTGGAGCACACCTTCTTCGTGTGCCCCAGGTGGAAGGAAGATATACCATGTAAGGTCTGGATCATACCGTTGAAGCTCTCAACGGTGTAATACAGTTGATTCTCTCGTCAGGTGAGGGATGGACCACTTGAACCATGTGTTTTAAAAGAGAGCTCCACCAGAAGCTACTGGAGCTATCTTCTTCTTCTTAAGATTTTAGTAATAAAGTAACATATTTAGTAGTTCTATCCCAGTTGCGAGGATTTTCTACCATCCACTTGAGAGTGTTATTGGGATCAACTCCTCCAGACCCAAGTCCCTCTTTAATACTCCCCAACGAGGACATTCATAAAAAGTATGCAGCGCGGTGTCCACCTCCCCAAAATAAAAATTATTTCTCCACTCACGTCTCCTGTATTTATACAAGTAGTCATTGAATGCAAGCCGGAGAGGAGCTGGGAGAGGTAATACTAACTTCTTGGACGGTTTATTTATGTACGTTTATAGATAAAGGAATAACAGTTTAATGATTGCAGTTGATTTTAATACCAAATTTTCAGATTTTGCGGTTGGTGTTGACACTCAGCGGGGCCATTACCTCTGAAACAGAGCCGGAGCAGCAGGGGTAATATGTCTAAATGGTCCACCACCAGGGGACCCTCACTTCAGTCATCAATCTGACCTTTGTGTCAATACAATAAAAAAATCTCATTATTATATATTTATACATAAAAACAGCTTCAAAAATTAGTCTTTATATATAAATTTGATTTATATAATACGTATTTATAAACAAAATGAGATTTCAACATGAAATTATTTATATAAAATATAAATTAATATCATATATATTTATATTTAAATATTTTAAAAAGGCTATAAAAATGCTGTTAATTAT